>JAAHCF010000683.1:0-20279 GCA_038367545.1 Beauveria asiatica | reverse complement strand
GAATTAAGAAGCTACTCTTATAGACCTACTAGCTTAGATTTATTAGTAATAGCCTAGATAAGCTTTATAAGTTAAAGCTAACTAGGTAGTCTATATTTAGTAGTCTAGCTCTATATAGGATAGGTAAGAAACTCTTAAAAGATTAGATTAGTGTATTCCTTATAAATAATTAGGAAGAATAGTACTATCCTCTACTAAACTTAAAGTTTACTAGAGGCCTCTAGGAGTTTATATTTACTTATCTTAAGGGAATAAAGAGTATTCTATTCTCTAATATTATATATATAAATAAATACCTATAGTACCCTAATCCTTAGACGCCCCTAGTGGAGGGACCTAGTAATAAAAAAGGTCTCCTAGGTTAGGACTAGTTATAGAAGGGAAGGGCTATATATTTAAGATATAGATCTACTAGTTTTAATAGCTAGATAGTAGGCCTAGGTCCTATATAAGGCTCTATAGCTATATAAAGTACTAACTAAAGTAGGTAGAGTTTTAAGCTAGTAAACCCTTTAAGCCCTAATACCCCTAAGAGCCCCTTAGCCTAATTAGGGAAGATAGGACCTCTAGATTAGAAGCTAAAGCGGCTACTAAGTAAAGAATCTATAACTACTAGAATACTAAGTACTTATTAGTAACTTTTCTTAATTACTTAAGAGTTTACTCTATTAATAATATCTTAAGTCTCCTAATATTTTATAACCTTATAATAGGCCTTTACTATAAAGGATTAGGCTATTTATAAGCTAAGGGATACCTAGATTATATAAGGGTTACTAATCCTAAAGGAACTTAAGGAGGTAATTAGAAAAGCCACTACTATAGGCTAAGATATTAATAAGGATAATTAAGCTCTAAGTGTTATTAAGGATTAAGATAAGTTAATTTATAAGTAGCTTATACTTATAAATAACCTAGACCTAGCTAATAATATATTTAATTTAAGCCTTAGTATTAATAACTCTATATTATATCCCTAGTATATATATTAGCTTTAGAACTAGGGGAAATAGACTCTACCCTATACTAGCTATATTTTAGTACTTTAGCTAGGTAAAAGGAAGATAGGCTTATTAAGGACCGCACTTATTAGGACTATCTAGCTACTAGAAGGAGATATAGTATAGGCGTGACTAGTAAAGGCTTTATATACGGCTACCTTAAAGGGATCCCTAATCCCCTTTATCCTAAATAGATTAGTTACTAATAGCGTATAGACCTAAGTCTATAAGACTATTACTATATACTAAACTACACGCCTGTCCTTAGCTAAGACCCTAGTATTATAACTAGAGGCTTAAGTAGATTCTAAAGCTACTAATATAAAGAAAGCTTTATAGATTACTAGGGAATAGTTAATTAAGCGCGCTAAGAAGCTTAAGAAGGCTAAAGAGTTATAAGCCACTATTAAGGAAGCTGCCGCTAATAGATAAGTTACTAGAGGCGAGGCTATAGAGGGAAAGGAGGAACTAAGCTCTAAAGTGAAGATAGATCTACTTATAAGCTTTACTAGAAGCTAAGGAGGAATAGATTAATTAGTATATAAATTTAGGAAGGAAAGCTTATTATTTATCTTTATTATTAGGCGTTTAGGTATTTATTTTAAGTTAGAAAGATAAGGGGAGTTATATATATAGGACTTATTACTATTCTATAGCTATCTATTTTTTTTCTTATTATATAGGGAGGATTATATTAGTTAGATTTAACTACCTCTAGGGTTTATTTATAAGGAATAGTATAAAAGGATAATATCCTTTTATAGTTTTTAAAAAATAACTTTTTTACCTTTTTTATATCTAATTTCTATTATTTACCTTATAATCTAGAGCCCTATAAGGTTTTTTATAGTCTCTAATAATATTATTACCTAATATAAAGCCTTTAATAATTTAGTAAGTAATAACACTACTAATTATTTAAGCCCTTATTTAATATTATATATTTTCTATAATATTAACCTCCTAATTAGGAGTTAATAAATACTTTATATATATATAAAACCCTTAGAGGGACTATATTTCTATTAGTGTTATAAACTAGTCTAATAGCCTTATAGGTGGTAGTGGATGCTTTATGTGTTTTAGCCGTTTTCTCCCTTAGTAATAATTATAGTAGTAGATCTTATATATCTTTTATACTTATATTAGATATTATAGTTAGGTTTTAGCTTATATAAATATATATATATAAATAAGATAATTCCTTAGAGCTAGGAAGTTTATACCTTAAGAGCTAGTTATTTTAGTAATAAATAGTATTTATTTAGTACCTAATATTATAGCTTTATTAGTATATATTTTACTAGTTTATAAAATAGGCGTTATTTATTATAAGTATTACCTAGATTATAGTATTATATATAAAAAAAATTTATACTATTCTCTTATTTTATATTAATAATCTTATTTATTTTATAATTTATTATATATAGTAATTAAGAAGCTATAAGTGCTTTTATAGATAATAGTATAGGATAAGGCTCTCTATCTAATAATATATTATATACTAACTAGATCTAAAGGTATATAGGCTCTAAATAGTTTATTAAAATTACTAGCTATATATAAAAGTTATTAGGTAATTTTAGGTAATAGGTAGTATAGCTAATTCTCTTTATAATCTTATAAGGGCTAGTATATTATTATCTAAATTTATAACTTAAGCTACTAGATATTATATAGCCTTTATATAAATATAAGTATACTATATCCCTTATATAAAAGAACCTTCTTATATAATAATAATTATAATAGCTTTTTATTATAATAATAGCTATAACTATAGTATTATATACTTATATCCTTATTATTATAAAGTCTAGTTTAGTAAGTATAATACTAAGTAATTAGTTACCTATATTTAGGGGGTTAAAGCCCTTAACTATTTTATTAGGGGTATATCTTATTATAAAAGACCTTATATTATTTATTTAAAATATTAGCCTAGGTAGTACTAACTTTTAGTAAGTAAGATTAGATAGGCTTATTATATAAATATATATAGTAGATAATATTATCTAAATAACTTATTCTATTTAACTATTTATTTATAGATAATATATAATTATATATACTAATTTAGTTCTTATATACTTTTATATATTTTACTAGAGTATTATTATAAATTTAGGGTATTTATTAAAGAATATAATCTAAGATATTCTCTAGTTATAGCTAAATAAAGTGTTTAATAAGACCTTTATAACTTATACTATATTTACTAAATTTATAAAGGGAATTATAAAAATAGATTTATTATACTTATAAACTATTATAAGGATATTAGTATAGCCTTAGATTAATAATAGTAAGACTATAATAAAGTTAATTAATATATAATAGTAGGGTATTAGTACTAGTAGTAATAGCTATAGGTTTTTATATAGTATATAAATTTATTTATAGTACTCTTAGTATTTAAGATATTAGTATAAATACTTATATAATTTCTTTATACTATAGTATATATAATATTAGTTAAGAATTAGCTTTAGCTTTTTAAATCTATAGTAGTTACTAGTATATATAGCTATAAATATATTATTAAGAGCTACTTATAATATATATAACTACTATAGGAGTCTAGGGGTATACTTCTAGAGTAAGCTATTATTTATTTTAAAAGGAAGGTCTACTCTATTAGGAGGAGGTAATCTATAATTAGATTCTAGTATATTAAGTATTTACTTCTAGACTAGGTTTATATTATAACTTACTTATAGTTATACCTTAAATTCTAGACTTATACTAATTAGACTTATATAGGGTATAGGCGTAAGTACTAGCTACTATATAGGGAAAACCTATCTAGAAGTGCTATCCTATATATAGTATATAGGACTTAGTATCTATAGCTTAGGTTTATTATTTAGTATATTATTAAACTAACTAAGTATAACTAGATTAGTATAGAGAGGATTTATTATTAATTAGCTAAGTATATTAAGGATAATATAATTTATACCTTTATAGTAAATAACCTATATTTCTATATTACTTATATACTTTATTACTTAAATAATCTTTTTATTTATAATCTACTAGTTAGTTATATTTAAGACATCTCTCTATTAGTTAAGTACTATAATTAAGTTATAATTTATAAAGTATATTACTAAGGGCTTATTTATAACTTATATAAAGTATTATAATTTCTTTAGTATTTATATATATCCTAAAACCTCTATCTTTATAGCTTAGTATTATTTCTCCTTATTAGATAAAGTTCTAAAGAGAAATATAACTAACTATATAATTACCCTAGCTAGGTATTATATAATATACCTTTCTTATATTATAGTAAAAATAATATCCCCCTTTATATAGTATACTATTATACCTATATTAGTCTTTATTATATTTATATTAAAAAAGAGCTATTAGTAAACTATAAAGTCTATTAATATTATATATATTATTAAAGCCTTCTTAAGTTCCTTAAAGCTTTATAGCTTAGCCCTTATAGATATTATTATAGTATTATAGGAGGCTTATACTAATTATACTTACTTTTCTACTTACTTTTATTATAGTATAACTACTATAATACTATATATCTCTACTATATTAACTTAAGGTAATTATATTATAGCCCTATAGGCCTAGGCTATATATTAGAGCCTTATCTTCTACTCCTAGAAGGGCTTAATAATTATAGTATAATATAGTATATTATACTATAAGGCGCTTATAAAACCTAAGAGTAATTTAAGCTATTTTAGTATAACTAAGAAAACTAGTTTATAAATTACTTTTAACTTCTTATTAGTAGTATATAAGTTAAGAGTATTAACTATATACTTAAGGATTATTATAAATATATATATAATATAAGATTTATTTAAGCTAATAAAGATATTATATTAGAGTAGTATATAGAATACTTTATAAATATATTATATATACTCTTAAAAAGTCTAAGATCTTATAAATATATTATTATAGTAGGGTTTACTTTTTATATTATAGAAAATATTATTTATATATTATTAGATATATATATTATTATTCTTATACCTTATTATAAGTACTTAAAATATAAACTACCTTTTATATATAATTATAAAGAATGTCTATAATAAGTCTAAATATAATTATTACTAGTAATAGAATATTATAGTATTTATTATAATAATAAACCTAAAGTATATAAGTTTACTTATTATAGTATTTTAGTAATATATTAGGTATATATTAGTAAGTATATACTTATTAAGAGGCTTAATATTAATAACTATATATCCTTTCCTTTTATTACTTTAGCCTTATTATACTATAAATACTAGAAATAAGAATAGGACTTATATATATATATAAATAAGCTTTTTTTTATATAATAAGTCTTATATAATAGCTTTAATAACCTTATACTTATTAGGTCCTTATAGGTAGACCTAATAGCGCTATATAAGTATTTCTTCTTATCTAGGTTTTAACCTTATTTATATTCTTTCCTCTAGTTTAATAATAGTAAAGCCTTTATCTTAAAATAGTACTATATAGTCTATAATTAGCTAGTACTATATCTAGTTTTATATTTTATTATAGCTCTAGTATATATTAATACTAGTAGGATATATAATTATATCTTTTTTTAGAATATTTACTACTAATATAAAGTAAATAGTATCCTATAGCTTATATATAGTTATTAGTTTTAAAGCTATATTAGCTTATTATTTATTAACTATATATATCTAGGCTTCTAGGTATACTAGGTATAAATGCCCTAGCTTTATAGATTTAGGTATATAGATATTATTATTATTATTATTTCTTAAAAGAATATAGTTAGTATTAGCTTTTATTATTATTATAAATATTATAATATCTTATTAGGGGTATAGTTTAAATATATAGTAAATACTATAAATAGTCTTATATTAAACTAGTATTAAGACTATATAGCTAAGGGTAATAATAATATTCTTCTATACTTTTATATAAGTATAATTAAGTATTAGGTACTAGTATATAAGGGATATTAGTTATAAGATAATCTTAGTAGTTTATATAGATAATAGAATTATTACTACCTTCTTTTTACTAGTTTATTAATAGCTTATTACTTTATATATACTTCTTTATATATATAATATATTTATACCTTCTTCTTTTTTATATAACCTATATAAATTTACTTCTTAGCTATTAGATTTACCTCTTAACTAGAGTCTTAATAGGCTAGCCCCTCCTTTAATATATTATCTTTAATATATATTTACTTTACTTTTTCTTAATAAATTTAATATATTTTTATATATAATTTCTTTATAATATTTTTATAATATTTTTTTTCTTAAGCCTTAGCTTTACTTATTTTACCTTTTTTATTAAGTAATTTACTATTTTTTTATTTTTTTTATACTTTTATTTTTATAAGTTTTTTTTATATAATATATTTTATTAATTTACTTTATAATTATAATTACTTTATAGTTTATTTATTATTATATTATTTTTATTTTTATTATTTATATTTATTTTTTTTATATATTATTTATTTTTCTAAATTATAAATACTTTTATAATCTTAATTTAATATATAAATATATTTTATATTTTATTAATATAAAACTTATATTTTTATATTTTATTTATAGTATTTTCTTTTATTATTATAATTTTATTAAATTTTCTTTTTTTTATTATTTTATTATTACTTTATTAGTTTTAAGGCCTAATTTTAATAATAAATATTAACTAATTTTTAGCCTTTTTTTCTTATTTTTTTAATAATTTTAAATTATATATTTCTTTTTAAGCTTTTAAATTATTTATTTTATTTTTTTAATTTTATTATTTATTATCTTTATTTTTTTATCTTCTTAATCTCTTTTTCTCTTTTTCTTTATTAATACTTTTTATTTTTTTAATTTTTAATATCTATATAATAAGTTTATTATTAATTATTTATTTTTTTTATAAATTTAATAACTATTATTATTATATTATTAATATAAGTCTTTTTACTATTTCTTTATTATTATATTATTATTAATTTATATATAATTTTAAATAAACCTTTATTTTTTTAATAAAAATTATAATATAAATTATTTATAAAGTTATTATAAGTTTATTAATATTTTATAAGTTTAATTAAACTTTATAAACTAATAAAAAGTTTTTTAATTTTTTATAAATATTTTATATTATTTAACTTATAAGTTTATTATTAATTTATATATAATAAATTTATTATTTATTTAAATAATAAAAAGAATTTTAAAATCTTTAATAAGTTATAAGTTACTTTTAAAGTCCTTATAAGTTTATTATTAACTTATTATAAAATAACTTTATTTTATATTACTATTATCTTAATAACTTAGTTAATAGGCCTAATATTTATTAGTACTTTATTATTTATAATAAGTATAAATAACTTATAAAAAAGCTATAAACTAATTATAAGTTAAATTAATTACTAAAGTATTATTAATATTAAGTTAATAAGTAAAGATATTATATTTTTATTATAAATAAATAATAAGTTTTTTATATATTATTTTATATATATACTAATAATATAATTATAAGTTTTTTATAGTTTATTTATTTTTTTTATTACTAATTTAAATTTAAAATAAAGGCTTTATTATTAAGACTAAGAAGATTTTAAAAGATTATAATAAGTTTATTATAATCTTATATAGTATTAAGTATAAAGCTATTACTAAAGCTAAGTAAGTCTTTTATTATAAAAATATAGTAAATATATAGATTTTTTTTATAAAAATAATATACTTTTATATTATCTTTTTTTATACTTAAATTATAAGTTTTTTTATTAAACTTATTAATAACTTCTTATAAACTTATTATTAGGTTATTATTAGTATTATTAATTTAAAAAAGGTCTTTAATCTTTTTAAGTTCTTAGAGGAGTAAGTATAACTTTATTACTTTTTTATAATATTTTTATACTTTTATTTTTTATTTTTTTTTTAAAATAAAAATTTAAAAGTTTTAGTATTATAAGCTTATTATAAACTTAAAGTATTTTTATAATATCTTCTTAAGGTTTTAATATAATAAAAATAGTTTTTTTTTATATTTTTTTTATAGTTTTTTTATATTTACTTTATATTTTCTTTATACTTTTTTTATACTTTTCTCTTTTTTATATAATATTATTAACCTTTCTTTATTTTTATATTTAAGTTTTATAGTTTTTTAGTATTTTTAAATTACTAAAGTTATTATATTTTACTTATAAGTTCTTATTATTATTATACTTAGTTTATATAATTTAAAATAATCTTCTTTTTTTTTATATTTATATTTAATAATTTTCTTAACTAAGAATTTATTATTATTCTTAAAAAAAACTTATATATTTCTTTTTATACTTTTATAATATTTTTATAATTTAAGACTTAATATATTAAATATATTATAAATTTATAAACTTTAAGATAATTTTAGTTTTTATATTTACTTTAATATTTTTATTATCTTAAGTACTTTAAAAAATCTTATATACTTTTTTATAAGTTTATAATTAAGTTAAGTTAACTTTAAGTTTTTTATTAAAAGTACTATTTAATTTTTTAACTAGAAGAATTTATTTAATTATTTTAAATTATAATATTTTATATATATATTATTAGCCTTCTTTAGGTATTTTATAGTACTCTTATATACTTTAAATAATTCTTAAAGTCTTTTTTATACTTATATATTTTTTTCTTATATTATTAATAATATAAAATAAGTTAAAGTATATTTTAATAATAGCTTTACTAAGACTTTATTAACTAATACTTATTAGCTTATATTATATATAAACTAAGTTATTAAGAGTTTTTTTATTTAATTAGTTTATTTTATATTATAAAATATTTATAAATAATACTTTAATATTTAGTTTATTTTTTTAGTTAAACTATTTATTTAAAAGTAAAATATAATACTAAGTTATTACTTATATACTAGTAAATAGTAAAAGCTATATTAGAATTTTAATATAAAAATTATTCCTCTATTTAATATAATACCTTTTAGTACCTTATATAGTATATATTAGACTTATTAGTTATTTAAATCTAATATCTAAGGTAATTATATAAACTAGTAGTTTATTAGTATTAATAAAGTCTTTATTTAAGACTATATTAATAATTAATAAAATTACTAAGCTATATAAACTATAACTAATAAAACTATAAATAATAATAATATATTAATTAATTAATTTAATTATCTAAATCTATAAATAACTTTTATAGTCTTAAGTATAATATATATATATTAATAAAAGTAATAATAGTTATACTAGTAGTAATATAATAAGTACTTTTAGATTAAAAGAAAAAAAGTAATATTTTTATTATTATAAAGTCTAATTTTAATATTTAATCTATAATATTAAACTAATCTCTAAATAAATAAATAAAAATAAGAAAATAAAAATAGTCTTATTAAAAATAGTTTATTTAATACTAAAATAAAAAGAAATATTTTATAAATAAGTTAATTAAATTAAAAAATAATAATAATAAATTCTATATAATTCCTTAACTTTAAAAGAGTTATAACTATAAATAAAGGTTAAGTTAAAAGTAAAACTATTAATATAAAAATTTATTATAAAGTTATAGGTTTTAAAGTTAATTTTAGTCTTTAAGGTATTAAATTTAACTTTTTTTATTTTTTATATTTAATAAAAGAATTTATATAATTAGTTAAGGCTTAGTTATAAGTAATAGTTTTTTTTATTTCTTTAATACTTTTAAAGCTTTTTTTAATTATAATTATAATATTTATTCTTCTTTAGCTAAAAAAGTTTTTTTATATATTCTTTTTAAATACCTTACTTTTTAAGCTTAATATTATTATTTTATCTTTTTTATTAAAGTTAATACCCTTTTTTCCTTTATTAAAGAATTTAGTATTATTATTATTAGTTTAAGTATTAAATTTAACCTTCTTTATAACTCTTAAAGAAGTATTATTATTTATATTATTATTAGCTAAATACTTATTTTTATTAATTTAAAAGCTAATAAGGCTATTAACCTTTTTATTAATATTCTTAATTTTACTTTTAGTAGTTTTTATAACTTTATTAAAGATTTTAATTTTTTTAGTTATATAATTAATTATAATATATAAAATCTTAATTTTATTATTTTTTATTTTTAAAGTATTATATATTTTCTTAAAGACTATATTAAGTTTATTTATTTATTAATTAATTTTATTAAGTTATTTATTAATAATATTAATATATTTTTATTACTTTTTTATATTTTTATTAAGTTTTTTTATTTTTATTTTTTACTTTATTATATTTATTAGTATACTTTTTTATATTAATTACTATTAAGTAGTTAAATTACTATTTATAATTTATATTAAATTTATTTAGCTAACTATTAAAAATATACTAATAATCTTTAATATTATATTATAAAATAAGGTTATAAATTCTAATATTAGAATCTTTATTTTTATAAATAAATACTTTATTTAATATAATATTATTATTAATAAAGTAATATTTACTATTAAAATATATAATAATAGTTTTATTAATACTAGTTTTAATATAATATATATAGTTATTTATTATAATACCTTCTAAGTTCTTTATCTTTTTACTTTTTTTATTTACCTTTTTATTAAAAAACTTAGTAATTTTAGTCTAGACTTAGTAAAATAGGCTTATAAGTAAATAATTTTAGTTAATATCCTTCTTAAATATATTAAATTTAGTTATAAAAAACTATTAACTAGTATTATATATAATTTTTATTTTATTTTATTTTTTTATTTTTTTATTAAAGAAGTTATTAAGATAAAGTCTTATATAATTAATTATAAGCTTTAAGGAAGTTAATTTATATTTTTTATTATTAATATTTATTAATAAAAAATACTAATTTAAAATAAAAGAGTATCTTTTAATATAAATACTATTAAAAACTAAGTATTTTTTATTAAAAATAATATAATTTCTATAACTAGTCTTTTTTAATATAACTATCTTATTACTTTTAGTTAAGTATTTATTATTATTTAAAATATCTAATAAGTTTTTATTATTATCTTTTTATAGTTTTTTATTAGTTTTACTATTTAAATTACTAAAATTATTATTAACTAGGATATTTTTATTTTTATTATTATTATTTTACTTTTTATTATTACTAGTATTAATACTATTTTTTTTTATTATTAAAATTCTTTTTATTATTATTATTATTTTTTCTTTTATTTTTATTAATTACTATCTCTTTATACTAAGTAGTTTTAACTTTAATATTATTTTTATTTATCTTAAAGTTACTAGTAATTATAAAATCTATTAAATTTATCTTAAGTCTTATATTTTCTAATTATAAGTATTTAAATAATTTTTAATATTTATTTAACTAAAACTAATTATAATTTAGTTAATTCTACTATATTTATAAAAAGAAATACTTTATAATTTAATAATTCTAATTATAATTATCTTTTATATTTATATTATACTTATTAAAGTATTTTTTAGTCTTAAGTTATTTAACTCTTAAGCTTTAAGTATTAATATTATTATTATTATTATTTTTATTATATTAATATATAATAATAATTTTATTAATAATTATACTAATTCTTATAATAATAAAAGTAAAAATATTAATATCTTTATTAAATTTAAATTCTTATACTTTTATTAATACTTAACTTTATCTTAATTATTAGTAACTACTATTAGTTTATTAATAGTTATATATAAATAATTAATATTTAAATATAATATAAAACTAATAAGATTTTAGGGTTTCTCTAAATAATAGTTATAAATATAATATTATTTTTAATATTAAGTACTTTAGTAAATATTATAAAAGTAAAGAGTTTAAAAGACTAATAATAAATAATAAAAACTAATAAATATATATTTATAATAATATTTTTACTTATTCTATTTTATAATATTTTAATTAGTATTTTTATTAAATACTTATTTATTATATTATTTATATTTTTTTATAAAATACTTTTAATAATTTAAAAGTTATTTTTATTAATAAATTTATATTATTTTACTAAAAACTTATATTTCTTTTTACTAATAAATTTATATTAATAAATAATAATTTTATTTAATTTTTAATACTTTTCTTTATTTAGTATAATTATTAGTAATATTAGCTTTTTTTAATTAAAAAGATTTTACTTTTAATAAAGTTTTTAAAAATATATAATATTAATAATAAAGTAAATATAACTATTATTATAAAAGTTAATTTTATAAGCTTAAAAATAAACTTACTTAATAACTTTATATAAACTAACTTTAAAAACTAATTACTTTTATTTAAGGTTTTTAAATAGTTTATAATCTTAATATAATTATAAATATATTTTATTTTTTATTTATATATTAAAGATATTATACTTTATATTATAATATAACTTTTAAAAGATAAAACTAATTATAAGACTTAAATAAACTTTATATATATATATCTTTTATAGTTTATTTAAGGTTTTAATATTAAATTTTTTAATAATAGAATTAATATTTATAATTATATTAATAATAAATATAAACTAAAATTTATAAATTATTTAATTTAAATTCTAATTTATTAGTATTAAATAAGTATTATTTAAGTTATATTATAAAACTAATAAAATTAGTAACTAAAGAACTATTAAGTTAGTTATTATATAATATTAAATTATTACTTTTATAATTTAATTCTTTTATTTTAATAGTTTATTTATTTAAATATAATATACTATTAATATATTAAATCTAGTATCTAATATATAAAAAATCTTAGTTTATATAATAAAAATAAACTTTAAGTCTTTATTACTTATAATCCTTTAAAGTAAACCTTAATTATATAGTATTAATTTATATAATAATAATTAGGCTTAATCTTTAATAATATAATTATTATTTTTAATAATTAAAAGAGTATATTTAAAGAACTAATATAATACTAAGTAAAGAGTATTAAGATAATTATAATTATCTTTTATTTATAATATTTCTTTTAATAATATATATAATAAATTTATAATAAAATTATATAAAATTATATAAAAAAAAATAAAAAAATAATTAAAAAGTTAAAGCTTATTTAATAATAATTACTTATTAATAAAATTCTCTTTATATATAAAATAAAAAGTAAAGTACTTATTAATTTCTTTTATTATTTTTTATATATATATAACTTTAAGTTCTAAAAGTATTTTCTTAATTCTAAAGTAATACTAATTATTATATATAATACTAAGAATAGCTTTAAAGAGGTTATATAAAATAACTAATTTTTATTTACTTTATAAGTTTATTAAGTATAATAATTTATTTTTTCTATATTTTTATAATTTAATTAGTAATTAGAGTTATTATTTTTATAATTATTTTATTTTAGTTATTATTTTATTATTTTTTACTTAATTAAATAAGAAGTTAAGTACTTTATTAAATTTTAATTTATTTTTATATTTATTTAATAATACTTTTTAAAATTTTAAGTATAAAATAGTTTTAATAACTTATATATAAAATATATATATTAAAGTATTAAGCTTATTATATATATTATAATTTATTATATAATAAAATAGTTAATATTAAAGTAATTAGAATAAGGTATTTAATATAATATTTAAAATATTAAGAATATAAAAAATATAAAACTTAAATTAAAATAAATAATTAATAATAAATACTAGTTTTAAATTTACTTTATTTAGATTTATTATTATAAGTAATATATATATTATAATTTTTTTTTATTATAGTAGAATTTATAATTATATTTATAAAATATTAGTTAAATTAAACTATTTATTAAAGCTTTTTAATTACTTATCTAATAACTATAATCTTAGCTTTTATAAAACTATATTTTTACTTAACCTTTAATATTAAGTATAATAAAAATATTAAAGGTTTTAGTCTTTTTATTAGTATATTTTTATTAAAAATACCTTCTTTATTTTATTCTTTATTAAGTTAAAAGGTATATAAGCTAAATATATTTTTATAGGTATTTAATTTAAAAAATAAATACTTTACTAGATTATAATAATAAAGTTAGAATTACTTAAAAAGGTATTATTATAAGTAAAGAAAAATAGCCTTTTTAGTATTACTTATTTTAAATTATATATATTATACTTTATTTTTTTAGACTAATTTAAAAAGACTAATTATAATATTACTTATATTTTTTATATTTTTTAGGAGACTAGTTTTATAAAATTAAAGTAACTTTAATATTAATATATATTATAAAATTTTATTAATATAATATTAAAAACCTTTAGCTTTTATTTAAAAATAATAATTATATAGTTTTTATATAATAAGTATATATTAAATTAAAAATAAAAGCTTTTTTTATTAAATATAAAATAAAATCTATTACTTTAAATACTATTTATAATATTTCCTTAGTCTAATAGTAAGTAAATATTTAGTATTATTATTTTATTAAGTAATTAGAAGTTAATAATAATTTTTTTCTTTTTTTTTATTATTTATAATATATTAGATAATAAAAGCTAAATATATAGTTAATACTAATTTTATTATTAATTCTAATTTCCCTTATATAATTAACTTATTATAATATTTATTAAGTATTTTATAGTCTTTAATACCTAAGAAGTAAGGTTTAATATTATATTTTTAGTTTTATTATTTTTTAACTAAGTTAATTTATATTTTTTTATTATCTTTTATTAAAATAAGGCCTTTATTATAATAAATATTATATTTATTTATTATTTAATAAAATACTTTAATAAATACTAAGTTAATATTAATAATATATACCTTAAATTTATTTATAATATATAAAATATTAGTTAGCTAAAGTATATTATAATTTAAAGTACTTATATTAATATTAAAAATATCTAAAGTCTAGTTATTTCCTTTTTATTATATTAGTTTTTTAGTTAAGCCTTTCTTCTTTAGATTTATTATAAAATATATTAAATTTAGTATATTATAAATATTTTCCTTATAACTTATATAAAATATATATTTATTACCTAAGTATTTCTCTAAGTAGCCTAGTAGGGTATACTTAGGTATATAAAGGTCTTATAAGCCTTAGTTATATATTATAATATATTTAAAGGTTTTTATATTTATTATAATATTATAAGTAGTTTTATAAATAATAGTAAAGTAAAATATAAAAGCTTTTTATATATACTTTATTATTATTAGATTCTTTTATAATATTACTATTAGTACTTATTATTTTACCTTAATTATTATATTTTCTTTAGTATATATTATTTATTAAAATTATTTAATCTTCTTTTTTTTAAAAATATAAGTTTATAGCTTTATATTTTATATACTTCTTAAAATAACTTTTTTTTATATAAAGTTAATTTTAGTATTATAATTATAAAAGAATAAGTTTTTTAATAATAACTAAGGACTAAGCCCCTTAACTATATTAACTATTATTATAATATATATTAGAATATCTTTTTTAAAGATTCTTATATTTATATAAAAGTTAAAAGTAATTACTTTAATAATATTAAACCTTAATAATATACTTTTAATAAACTTTAGTATTTTATTATAAAATTTTAAAGTATTTTTATTTTTCTAGAGCTATACTTTATTAACTAAGGTATTAAAAGTACTTATATTTAAGTAGATTTTAAAACTTAATTTATTTAATATAAAGTATATTAGGCTTTTTAAGTATATTATAATATATCTTTTATAAAAGATAAAAGTATTTAATCTAATAATTACTTTAATTACTAAGGTATTACTTTTTTTCTCTTTTTAGTTTATTATAGTATAAGTATATTCTTTATTATTAAAATTATTTTTTCTTTTATAAAAAGTAAATTATTTTAATTTTAATAATATTATCTTATTAAAAAAGTTTATTTTATTTTTATTAAATTTAGTCTCTTATTTTACTAATTTATTACTATTTAAGATATAATTATAATCTTAAGTATATAAGTCTTTATATTATACTTTTAAGTTATTTTTATTAGAGTTAATTATATAGAACTTATTTTTTATATAAGTCTTCTTTTATATTTATTATTAAAATTACTTTTTTACTTTTATTATATCTTTAATATATATATTAACTTTAAAATTAGAGAATATAGACTTTATTTTATACTAGATATATTCTAGTACTTTAATTAAGTAAAAAGAAAATAAGCTTATTAAGAACTATATTTATTAAGATTATTTAGCTATTAGAAGGAGATATAATATAAGTATAACTAATAAAAGCCTTATATATAATTACCTTAAAGGTATTTTTAATCCCTTTTATCTTAAATAGATTAGTTATTATTAGTATATAGACTTAAGTCTATAAGGCTATTACTACCTACTAAGCTATATACTTATCCTTAGCTAGGACTTAAGTATTATAACTAGAGACTTAAGTAAACTCTAAGATTATTAATATAAAGAAAACCTTATAAATTATTAAGGAATAGTTAATTAAGTATACTAAGAAGCTTAAGAAGGTAGAGGAGTTATAAGCTATTATTAAGAAGACTACTACTAAGGGATAAGTTACTAAAAAAGGGATTATAGAAGAGAGGGAGGAGCTAAGTATAAATATAAAGCTAGATTAGCTTATAAATTCTACTAGAAGCTAAGAAAGAATAGATTAATTAAAGTATAGATTTAAGAAGAAAAGTTTTATTTTATTTTTATTATTAGGTATTTAGTTATTTATTTTAAGTTAAAAAGGATAAAAGAATTCTTTATATAGGTCTTATTATTATTTTATAGCTATTTTTTTTTTCTTATTATATAAAGAGGATTATATTAATTAGATTTAACTACCTTTAGGATTTACTTATAAAGAATAATATAAAAAAATAATATCCTTCTATAGTTTTTAAGAATAACTTTTTTACCTTTTTTATATTTAGTTTTTACTATATACCTTATAATTAAAAGCCTTATATAACCTTCCTTAGTCTCTAATAATATCTTTACTTAATATAAAACCTTTAATAATTTAGTAAGTAATAATACTACTAATTATTTAAGTCTTTATTTAATATTATATTTTTTTATTATATAAACCTCCTAATTAGGAGTTAATAAATACTTTACTTATATATAATACCCTTAGAGGGACTATACTTCTATTAGTATTATAAACTAGTTTAATAGTCTTATAGGTAGTAGTAAATACTTTATATATTTTAGCTACTTTCTCCCTTAGTAATAATTATAGTATTTTTATTATTTTACTTTTAGCTTATATTATATTATTATAAATTATTTTTTATTTTTTAATTATACTTTTTTTATTAACTTATTATTAATATATCTTCTTTAATATTAAGTTTAGCTTTATTTTTATAATATTTAATAATTATAAGTTTAAAGTATTTATTATTATTATTTACTTATATTTTTACTTTAACTTTATTATAACTATTTTATAATTTACTTTTATAATTATAATTTTATAAAAACCTTTTAATAATAACTTTAATAATAACCTTAAATACTCTATTACTTTTAAGTAATAAGTTTATAATATTTTTATTATTTTTTTATAACCTTATAAACTATTTATTATTATTTTCTTATTTTTTTTATTATCTTTATAAACTATTTTTATATTTTCTAATTATCTTTTTTTTTATAAAGTTATTTTTTTATAATTATAAGTTCTTTTTTTTTTATAATTTATTTATTTTACTTAAAATTACTATTACTTTCTTTAATACTTATACTTTATAATTTCTTTTATACTATATTCTTCTTTTTTTTATAATATTAAGTTATTTATTATTTTCTTTTATTCTTTTTATTTATAATATAGTTTTAATAAACTTATATTAAATATATTATAGATATATAACTTAAATAAAAGGTTTATTTAATATACTAAGTTATTTATACTAATTTATTTTATAATTTAATATAATCTTATATATTTTATTATAAACTTTTAGTATAGTTATTATAAATATAAGTTTTTTAGAATAAAAAGTACTTAATTACTTATTATAAATTCTTTTTTTTTCTTCTTTTATTATACTAATATACTTAGGTTTATTAAGTTATTTATAAGTACTTTATTACTTTATTTTTAATAACTTATTAGATTTTTACCTTAATACTTATTTATATATTTATTAACCTATAAAGCTCTATTAATACTAAAATTATAAATTTATACCCTAATAATATTTTTATAAATATCTTATTAGTTAAAACTTATATACTTATATTATATATAAATTATATTATTAGAAGATATATTAGTTAATTTAACTAGTTTATAAAGTAAAATATTTATAAATAGTATTTAATTACTTAATTTATTTATTTTATTTATTTATTTATTTAAGGGTAAAATACTATATTAAGTTATTATTTAATTATTAAGAGGTAGTAAAGACTTTATTAGAACCCTAAAGTAAAGATAAATTTATAATCTAATATAATACCCTTTAGTATTTTATAATATACTATAATTTTATAAAAAATAATATTTATAAAGTCTTTATTAATAAGATTTTTATTTATAATAATATAAATATTATATTTATTTAGTTTATTTATAATTACTAAGATTATATTTTACTTTTCTTTTTTATCTTAAATCTTTAGTAGTTTTATAATTATATTTATAATAATCTCTTTTAATAGTTAACTTAATATTAATAATATAACTAAGTAGTTATATAATTAATGTTTTTTTTTATAATCTAATAAATATAATATATTTTAATATATATTATTATATTTTTTCTTAAAGATTACTAAAAAAACTATTAACTTATCCTTTTAACTATTTTATATATTCTTTAGTATTTAATTATAAAGTTATTATAATATAATTATAAAATCTTTATTTTTATTTTTATTAATATAAATACCTTTTTATTTTTATATAAAAGGTTATAGTTATTTATATTTTAATATTCTTTTTATATAATTACTATTTTTATATAATTCTTTTAAATCTTCTTATATACTTTTTTTATAAAAGTATTCTCTTATTAAAATTCTTTTATTTTATTTATTAAAAGTATTTAAGTTTTTTTTTAAGTACTTTTATATTTATATTACTTTTTTTTTTATTCTTACTTTTTACTTTTTATTTAATATTATTATAATCTTTACTAGTTTTATTTTTAGTTTTATTATCTTTTATTTTATTTTTTATTATTAAATTATTATAAAAACCTTAAAATTATACTATTTTCTTATACTTTTACTTTTTCTTTATTATTATAATCCTCTTTATATAATAGTATATTTATTAGGTTTAATTTTCTTAGTTTAAATATAATTTTAAAGTTAAAAAGAAATAATTTATTTAATATTATTACTTAATAATAAATTAAATTCTTCTTTTTTATTAAATAATTATAATTTTATTAATTTATAATTATATTAATTATTTATACTAAATATATTAAGTAATACTTTTATTATTAAAATATTATTAATATTATAAATATCTTTATATTTAATATTTAATATTATAATTTTATCTTATAAAGTTTTTATAATAAAAATATTATTAAATATTAATATTTTCTTTATAATTATAGTAAGACTATATTAATTAGAAAATTTAAAATATTTATTTTTATTTATATTAGTATTTTTAGATTAAACTAAGCTAGTATTAAGGTCTTTATAAAAGCTAGTTTTAGCTTTAAAAATACTTTTAACTCTTTAATAATTAGCTAAAACCTTCTTTTTATATTTTCTTTTATTCTTTTTATTAATAATAATATAATTTTATTAAAGTTCTTAATAAATTATTAATAAAATCTTATAAAACCTAAAAATAACTAAACCTCTTAATATTATCTAGTTTTAATTAACTTATTATTACTTTAATATATTTTTAATTTATAATAATCTTCTTTTATTTTATTATAAACCTTAGGAATTTTATTATAATTATACTAAACTTATACTTTTTTAAGTTTAAATATAATTTTACTTTTTCTAGCTTTATTAATATTTAATAAATATATTATATATATTTTACTTTATTTTTACTAAATACTAAGATATTATTAAAATATATAATATAAATATAATTAATTTTTTTATATAATATATAATTAATATATTTTTAAAAAAATACTAGTACTTTTATTAAATTAAATAATAAAACTATATATTTAAAGTATTTATATTAGTAATAAAATACTATTTTTTACTTATTATCTTTATAAATATATAACTATTTATAAATATTTTTTATATTTAGCTTTATATAAATCTTTACTCTTTTTATATAATTA
>JAAHCF010000682.1:0-20300 GCA_038367545.1 Beauveria asiatica | reverse complement strand
TATAGTTAGTAATACTATTAGGAGTCTATTAAGGTATAATAGAATAATATAATATTAATACTACCTATTTTAGTAAACTAATATATAAGGATATATACTAGTAAATTTTTTACTTTATTAGGGACTAAATCTAATTTATATAAGATAAAAAGTATAAAAAAGCTACTAATTAGAAGGTTCTAGTAAGGGTAAAAGGAGAACCTCTAAAGAAAGTTAAAGATATAAGACTTATCTCTAAGTAGGATATTAAGCCTACTATTAACCTAATTAATTAGTATAATATTCTAAAGAAGATAGAGGGCTTAGTAATTTATATCTTTAGGAAATAAGATAATAACTAGTAAGTTCTTATTTAGTAAAATAATAAGATACTTAGGGAAAAGGATAAGGCTTTAGTAATAATTAATAGTATAAAGATAAAAAAGGATTAGGGCACTAAGAAATAGGAGGTCTATATTAATATAATAAGGACTAATAGGGAGTAAGTTTATTAGTATTACTTTAAGTAAAGATACTTTCTTAATATCTATAACCTTATAAATATAGACACCTTAGTATACTTTTATATATATAACTTAACTATATATATACTTTTACTTAAATTAAGAAATAAGTACCTTATTTTACCTTAGTTATTATATTAGTTTTAAGGTAAGTGGCCTATTTAGAAGCTTATTATCTTATAGGCCTTAAAGGTACTAGGCTCTAAGTTTATAAAATAAGTATTAACCTTATAAAGAGGGTTTAAGCTAGAACTAGTCCTAAGACCTTAGGAATAGGAGGAAGTAGACTTTACCTAGTAATACTTACTAGAGAATTAGAGAAAACTAGTACCTAAGACTAAGCCTAATAGTCCTAAAGCTAATATTATCTATCTTAATAATAATAACTAGCTAGAACCCTTAATTACTAATATAATAAATATTAAGCTATATTCTAAAAAGTAATCTAGGATAGCTAATAATCTACTAAAAAAGGATAACCTACTTACTAAGCCCTAGAGCCTTAGATCTATAGCTATATAAGAGATAAGCTCTTCTCCTAGTAAAGAAGAGAGCCTAAGGAATAAGATTAAATTTAATACTAGTAATCTATAATAGTAAGTTATAAATAATATTATATTAAAAAAGATAAGTATAATAATAAAAAAAGTTATATAATATAACCTAAAAATTAAATACTTACTTACTTAAAGGGTTTTAAATATAGTAAAAGGGATCTAAAAAATAAAAGTAATCTTAGCTATTCCCTTAAGCTCTAAAGCTAAGAAGAGACTAGCTACTACTACCTTATATATTAAAGAGTAAGTAACTACTAAGAGTACCTTCTATAATACTATATTAATAATAAATATTAGTATAGTCTTAATTAGAGAGTATACTACTTAAGAATAAGAGTATAAATAGTTAATCCTAGTAAAAAGGGGAGAGTATTTAGTAATTACTAATAAAGTAGGAGGACTAGTAAGTATAGAAATTATTTTTATAAGTATAAGACCTCTAATTACTAGCTTAGGTAATAAAGGGATTACTAATTAGGAGGTTAAATAAGAATATATATATATATATTATATTTTTAATACTAGATATATTATAGCTACTTAATAATCCTTACCCTTTATCTATATTAAGGTAAATACCCCTAAATACCTACTAATAGAGGCACTAGTAGATTCTAATATAAAAGGAAATATTATAAGCTAGGAACTAGCTACTAAGTATAAGGTTACTATAGAACCCTAATAAGTTATATCTATATCCTACTCTAATAAGTAAGTAATTATAACTAAATCTATATTATTATAATTATACCTTAAGAATACCTTTATTTAGTAAAGAATTTATATAACTAATAGACTAGTATTTATAGACTTTATCTTAAGAATACCTTTTATCTAATCTACTTAAGTTATATTTAAATATTTAGAGAATTAAGAGGGTATAAAGTTATAAATATAGTTTAGTAATACTAGAGTAATAACCCCTATAATAGGACTAATAGCCTAAGAAGCTATTAGTAAGTTACTTAAGTCTAGATAATAGTTATTATAAATATAAACTATAGCTATTAATTAAGAGCTTATATAAAGAGAGGATATATTAAAGGGAGAATTTAAGGAAGGGGATATAATTTTTAAATTAAGAGAGGATAATAAGGTAGAAGTTAAGAAGACCTTATATTAGATTACTATAAGAGAAAAAGTTATAATAGAAAAAGAAAATATAGTTATAAATTTATAAAAGTAACTAGAAGATAAGATTAAAGTCTTTACTCTTTATAAGAAGAAAGGGGTAAAGGTAGAATTACTAGATATATCTAATAGCTCTATACTAGAAGGTAATCTAAAGTAAAGGGAGAAAAAATAAAAAGAAGTAAAGAAAGAAGTAAAAGCTATTTATAAATATACTAACTTTTTAATAGGTAAATTCTTAAAGATTAAGAAAGGCTTTTAGATATATAAGAAAAGGCTATAAAGTATTAAAGAATAGATTAGTAATTTAATAGAAAATAAATAAGAGATATTCCTTATAATACTTTATAATAAAGAAGCTATATTAGCCTAGACCTTTAAAGAGAGTAGGTAACTTAATCCTAGTATAGTGCCTTTATAGGAGCTAAAAGTTATTAATTATAAGCCCTAGTAAGTAAAATTAATCCTAATCTTAAAGGGAATTTTATTAAAGTTTATCTAATTACTTAAGATAAGGCTAGAAGCTAGTGTCTTAGAAGAGAGCTATAGCCCTTATAAGAACCTAATATTCTTAGTTATTAAACTAAATAAAGGTTTATAACTAATTAACTTAGTAATATATATTAATATAGTATTAGTTAAAGATATAAATATCTCTTTAATCTATAAAGAGATTACTAAAGACTTTATAATATATAAGATTTTATTATTACTAGATTTCTTTTCTAGCTATAATTAGGTATCTTTAGCCTTTAGAAGTTAAGATTTAATAACTTTCCCTAATCTTATTAGCTTATTAAAAATATATACACTTCTTTAGAGAGTTACTAACTTAGTTATATAGTTTATATATATAATAATATAAATACTAATAAAGCTTATACTAAAGATCTACTATCCTTACTTAGATAATATTATTATATAAGGCTCTAATAGTATATATAGTAATAAAGAGGTACTCCTAAGAATTAGATATTATATAATAGAGTATATTTAAAACCTTAATAAGGTTCTAGTAAATATTAAATTAGTAAACTATATAATTTTTAATAAGAAGAGCTATTAGTATTAGAAGAGGGTAGTAATTATAGGTTTCCTTTATAATATATTTAATTATAGCCTTATAAAGTATAAGGTCTTAAAGATTTAAGAGTAAAAGAAGTATTATAATATTAAAGAAGTATATAGCTTTTTAAGTATAATAGCTAGTTATAAACCTATAATTAAGGGCTATTTAGGTATTATTAAACCCTTAATATAGCTCTTAAGGAAAGATATAGGTTTTAAGTAAAGAAGATTATAAGTAAAGGTAATAGAAGAGTTAAAGAGGAGGCTTACTATAGCCCTAATCCTAATTACCTTAAGCTATAAATAAGGTATAAGAGTAATTATCCTTTAAGTAAATACTTTATTATCTAGATAGGGGGTAGTATTAATATAAATAATTAAGGGGAGAAGAATACTTATATAGTTTAAGAGTAGTATCTAGACTATTATAAAGATAAGATATAATTAGATAAAGTATAAAGCTAGAGGATTATTATATATATTCTAATAGCTATATAATTATATTTATAATATTAGTTTTATCTTAAAAATAAATATATTAGTCCTAAAATAATAAATTAATAGTAAAATAAATAATATTATAAGAGTACTAATTATAAAATAGTTAAGCTATATCTAACTATTTAATTTTATAATTTTATATATACCTAATAAAAAGAATTTAATAGTAAATATATTATTTTAAAAACTAGTAAGACTATCTAACCTTCTAGAAATAGAGTATAAAGGGGATTTAGAGGAGTTTATTAACTTAGTACTAAATTCTATATATAATAACGCCTTACTCCTTAGATTAGGATATAGTAATAAAAGTTAATTAATAATAATATTTTTAATAATAGCTTAATATTTAGAAGGTATACCTCCTAATTAAAGGTATAAGTTTAAGAATAATATAAATTAGTATCTTCTCTATAAAAGAAGCCTATATTAAAAAGTTCTAAGGAGGCCTAAACTACTCTTACTAGTTAATAACTTAGATATTAAAAAAATAATAATTAAAGAGGCCTATAATTCTTTTAAATATAGAGAATCCTAAATTATAAGTAAATAGATTAAAGCTTAATACTTTTAGCTAAAAATAGATAAGGATATATAGGCTACTATCTAGGCGTATAAGTCTTACTAGAAGTAGGCTATTATATATAAGAAGGAGACTATATAGTATATAAAGCCTATAAGACTTATAGAGAAAATATACTTTAATTTATAATATATACCTAATAATTAGGGATATAAGTTTCTTATAAAAGCTAGGTATAACCTTATTAGCTAGGTAAAAGTAATATTTATTAAAAGTTATAATTTAGCTATTATATCTAGATTTATTAAGAAATTACTAGGTAAGTATAGTATATTTATAAAAGTTATTATTAATAGTAGATTAGAGTTTAAAGAAGAGTTTTTAATTATACTATATAACTAAGATTATAAGTATATAGTAATCTTAAAATATAATCTAAAAGTAAATAAAATAATAAAAGTAAGATATTATAATATAATATCTACTATAATAAAAATAATTAGGCCTAGTATAATAGCCTAATAATACCTACTAGATATAGTTCTACTTATAGACTAGATATTAGTATAAGTATTATATAGAAGATCCCCTTTCTAGCTACTATTTAGTTAATACCTAATCTTACTAATAGAATTAGTAGTCTTAACCTAGAGGTTAATAAGTTAGGATAATATATAAGACTAATAGTTTCTATTTAAAGCTAGGGTAAGAGTCCTCTTAAAGTACTATAAAGATATAGAGGCTATATATAAAAAGGTCCTTAGCTTCTAAAAATAATTAGTAACCTAAATAAACTAATAAAATAGATTCTAACTATAAAAGAGCCTAATACTAGTAAGTATACTAGTCTTAGTATATAATATAGTCTAGAATAATAACCTATCCTAAGATATAAAGGTAAAATTATATTAATAAGGTCCTTATAAGGTAATAAGATATAATAATAAGATAAAAGTATATTATCTTAAGACCCTAAATAAGATTAACCTACCTAGAATATATACTATAGATTAGCTAAAAGTATTCTAGAAAGATAAAATAGGGTAGTAGTTTTATAAGGAGGATAATAGTTAGACTAATCCCCTAGAAGATAACTCTAAAAGTAATAGTAAGAATAATAAGTATATCCTAGAAGATAATAAGGGAACTCCTAATCTAGATAAATTATAAAATAATAAATTATAATATTATAATTTATAATATAGAAGACTATAAGAAGGGCTATAAAGAGCTAGCTTTAAGAGGAGAGGACTTATTATAAATATACTTATAATATAAAATAAGGATACTAATTAATATAAAGCTATAATCTAAACTCTAAGTTTCTAGCTTTTATAAAGAAACTTATAAGAAGGATAGTAATAAAGTAAAAAGATAAAACTAAAAGTATTAATTATTACTATTAAAAGGAAGTATATAATAAAAAGCCTTAATTATAAGTAGTATAGCTAATTCCTTATATTTTATTTTTTATTTTTTCTATTTATATAAAGTTATACTTAGCCTATTAAGAGGAAACTTTTATTATTACTTAATAACTCTTAGCCTATTTATAGTTTCTAGGAATAACTAGTAGTAAATTTAGGGAGTAGATTATTAGTCTAGCTAGGTAGGATAGAGAAGAATTAGCTAGATATTAGTAACCTAATCTCTATATAAGCTATATTTACTATTATCTTAACCCTTTAGAGGCTTTTAGTACTCTAAGTAAAGCTACTAGTTATACTACTAATTAATAGTTTACTAAATATAGTTACTATATAATCTACTAAGAATGCCTAAGATAAAGATATAGTCTTAAAAAGGGTATAGAATATAAGAATACCCTAAGGTAATATTTAATATAAAGGTAATTAAGTAATAAGAGTAGAATTAAGGGTTTTAATAGCTATATATCTAAATTAGGAGTACTTTTTACTTATTAACGCGATTAAATACTAATCTAAGAATAGGGCCTAAGAGAGTCCTAGTCTTAGTGGGGAGGTATATACTCTATACTTTAAAAAGAAGAGTATATTTAATAATTATCCTCTAAAACACTTAATTAGAAGAATAAAAATACTCCTAGAAGTATATTATTAACGCCTAGTCTTTTAGTATAACTAAGTAAAATATAAGCTTAAGGTAAAGAGGAGTCCTATATATATTATAACCTCTACTACCTATAATAAAGAAAATAAGGTCTTTTATAGCCTAGATTATTAACTATATAGGAGATTAGGGGTTATAAAATACTTATATAAGGGACCTAAAGCTTATTATAATAATAGTTACTATTTATTATTTATTATAAGTAATAATAATTATAAAAGTCTACTATATTAGGTATAGTATTAAAAAGAGTATAGATATTAGGAAGCTTCTAGTTAGGTATTTTAAAGGTCTTAAATTTAATTAAAGGACCTAAGGGATAATTAAGTAAGGAAGTATTAAGGTAAATAAGGATATAAGAGGACCTATTAGGTAAGTTAATTAGGAAGATAAAAAGAAAAAAATAAGAAGAAGAGGAGGAAATTATTAAAGAAGAGAAGGTATAAAAGGAGGAGTATATTAGCTATTCTAGCTACTAAAAATATATAATAATCTTATACGTATTTATTATAATAAAGCTACTAGCTAGTATAGACTAATAGCCCTATATACTTAAGTTATTAGGTTAACTAGTAATTAAGGCGCCTATATAAACCTTATTTTTCTTTAAATTCTCTTTCTTTTTCTTTTCCCTCCTTTATCCCCCTAAAGCTCTTTATATTCTACTCTACTCCTCTAAACCCCTAATCTTAGCCCTAAAGGCTATAACCTCTAAAGTCTATTATTACCCTAATACCCTTAGGAGTTTTATTATTCTTATTAGTTAAGTAAGGAATTTATTTTTATATACTTTATTTTTATTTTTCTTTATACTTTATAGCCTAATTTATAGTCTACTATTTTATTATACTTATTTTTTTTCTCTTTTATATACTAAAAAGTACTTACTTAATTTCTAATTCTTTACTTTATTATATAAGTATTTTTATTATTATTTTCTTTTTTATTTTTATTTCTTTATTAAAATAGTTATATTATTTTATCTTAAAGTTAAAGGAAAGGGTAATAATTATTTATATTACTTTCTTAAAGAAAAAAAATAAATTAACTTACTTATTACTAAATCCTACCTATAGTATCTACTAATCTTTTACCTAAGGTCTACTTAACTAAAAGAAGAACCTATCTAGCCCTTTAATTATAAAGATCTTCTCCTTTAAGATATCTAAAAAAGCTTTTATTATATACTAGACTACTTTATAGTTAAAGAGGAAGCCTAAAAAGATTATCTTATATTATACTTTAGGCTTTATAATATACTCTTAAAATATAAATAAGCTAAAGGTACCTTACTTCTAGCTACTCTAAGGATTATTATTTAAAGACTAGAAGAAGTTATTATAGTTATCCTTACTAAATTTCTAATTAAAAGCTATCTTTAACTATTTATATATAAACTTAATAAGCCTAAGGATAAAATAAAATAAGATTAGGAGTTTATAGAAGGAGTACTACCCTTTAGAGGCTTAATTAAGGATAGACTATACTATAGGTAAGGTCTACTAGGCTATAGGTTCTAGGTTAGCCTAGCTAACTTTATAAGCTATTAGAACCTTAGTAAAAGAAGGCACTAGGTTATTATAGTATTTAATAGGAGATTAGGAGTTCTATAAATCTTTAACTCTATTCTAGAGGGGAGAAATATAAAGATAAAAGCTATAGTCTTAATATTTTACTAATAACTTACTAATATATAACTCCCCTATAGTTTTCTTATATTTACCCCTAATATTAGTAATTAAGGGAATAAGTAGTCTTATAGCTATTTAAGGATCTATAATATTATACTATTACTATAAGACTATACTAGTAATACCCTATTAGAGCTAATAAGTAAGATATAGGGGAAGAAATAGTTAAATAAGCTAATTAACTTATTTATAAATAGCCTTATATAGACTACTATATAAGAACCTTATAATCTAGACCTCTCTAAGCTATACTAAATAGACTAGGATAGACTATACTTAACTTAAGTCTTAAATAAAAATTTCTAAGTAAATATTCTATACTATATACTAGCTAATAAGTTAAGAATTAAAAAGCTACTTTTATAGACTTACTAGTTTAGATTTATTAGTAATAGCCTAGATAAGCTTTATAAGTTAAAGCTAATTAGGTAGTTTATATTTAATAGTCTAGCTTTATATAAAATAAGTAAGAAACTCCTAAAGGATTAGATTAGTATATTCTTTATAAATAATTAAGAAGAATAGTATTATCTTTTACTAAACCTAAAGTTTACTAGAGGCCTTTAAGAGTTTATATTTACCTATCTTAAGAGAATAAAGAGTATTCTATTCTCTAATATTATATATATAAATAAATACTTATAATACCCTAATCCTTAGACACCCCTAGTAGAGGGACCTAGTAATATAAAAGGTCTCTTAGGTTAAGACTAGTTATTAAAGGAAAGGGCTATATATTTAAGATATAGATCTACTAGTTTTAATAGCTAGATAATAGGCCTAGGTCCTATATAAGGCTTTATAACTATATAAAGTACTAACTAAAGTAAGTAGAGTTTTAAGCTAGTAAACCCTTTAAGCCCTAATACCTCTAAGAGCCCCTTAGCCTAATTAGGGAAGATAGGACCTCTAGATTAAAAGCTAAAGTAGCTATTAAGTAAAGAATCTATAGCTACTAGAATACTAAGTACTTATTAATAACTTTTCTTAACTACTTAAGAGTTTATTCTATTAATAATATCTTAAGTCTCCTAATATTCTATAACCTTATAATAAGCCTTTATTATAAAAGATTAGGCTATCTATAAGCTAAGGGATACTTAGATTATATAAGGGTTACTAATCTTAAAGGAACTTAAGGAGGTAATTAGAAAAGCTATTATTATAAGCTAAGATACTAATAAGGATAATTAAGCTCTAAGTATTATTAAAGATTAAGATAAGTTAATTTATAAGTAGCTTATATATATAAATAACCTAAAACTAGCTAATAATATATTTAACCTAAGCCTTAGTATTAATAACTCTTTATTATACCCCTAGTATATATACTAGTTTTAGAACTAGGGGAAATAGACTTTACCTTATACTAGATATATTCTAGTACTTTAGCTAGGTAAAAGGAAGATAAGCTTATTAAGGACTATACTTATTAGGACTATCTAGCTATTAGAAGGAGATATAGTATAAGTATAACTAGTAAAGGCTTTATATATAGCTACCTTAAAGGGATCCTTAATCCCTTTTATCCTAAATAGATTAGTTACTACTAGTATATAAACCTAAGTTTATAAAGCTATTACTATATACTAAACTATACGCCTATCCTTAGCTAAGACCTTAATATTATAACTAGAGGCTTAAGTAGATTCTAAGGCTACTAATATAGAAAAAGCTTTATAAATTACTAGGGAATAGTTAATTAAGCGCGCTAAGAAGCTTAAGAAGGCTAAAAAGTTATAAGCTACTATTAAGAAAGCTACTACTAAAGAATAAGCTACTATTAATAGCTAGGCTATTACTAAGGAGGCTACTATTAATAGATAAGTTATTAGAGATAAGACTATAGAGGGAAAGGAGGAACTAAGCTCTAAAGTAAAGATAGATCTACTTATAAGCTTTACTAGAAGTTAAGGAGGAATAGATTAATTAGTATATAAATTTAGGAGGGAAAGTTTATTATTTATTTTTATTATTAGGCGTTTAGGTGTTTATTTTAAGTTAGAAAGATAAGGGGAGTTATTTATATAAGACTTATTACTATTTTATAGCTATTTATTTTTTTTTCTTATTATATAGGGAGGATTATATTAGTTAAATTTAATTACCTTTAGGGTTTATTTATAAGGAATAGTATAAAAGGATAAAGTCCTTCTATAGTTTTTAAAATAACTTTTTTACCTTTTTTATATCTAATTTCTATTATTTACCTTATAATCTAGAGCCTTATAAGGTTTTCTATAGTCTCTAATAATATCTTTACTTAATATAAAGCCTTTAATAATTTAATAAGTAATAATACTACTAAATATTTAAGCCCTTATTTAATACTATATATTTTTTATAATATTAACCTCCTAATTAAGAGTTAATAAATACTTTATATATTTTAGCCGCTTTCTCCCTTAGTAATAATCACACTACTATTTACGGAATATTAGTTTTATTTAAGGATAGGAGGATTCACCTATTTAATAACTTATTCTTAGTAATTACTAGTACTTTAGAAAAAGTATATAGAATATATAAGTTAAATCCTTTTAGGGCTAACTTTATAATAGAATTACTATATTTTAGGTTATAAGTTTAATTTATATTCTCTTTTACTTACTTTACTAATCTTCTTAGCTTTATTTTACTAGTCTATCTAATTAACACCTCTAGTAACTAAATAATATTATAGATTAAATCGCTATTTACTTTACCTTTATAGATTATATCTAATATAATTTTACTAAGTAAGTTAACGTATATAATATATATACTATATAATTATAGAAAAAAAGGGATATTATAATTATTAGTAGTAACCTAACCTTACTATATAACTAGCTAGAGTTATATAGTTAATAGTTATTTAGAAATCTAATTCCTTTAGAGGAGTTTAATAAGGTTTATTCTATCTTTAAGGAGAAGGGTTAGGATATTAATACTTACCTTCTAACTAATATAGTAAGTCTTTACTCTAATATTATAGAATTATTCTATATAAGAATAGATTTAAATATAAAGGAATTTCTATTATTTAATAAGTATATATTCCTCTAAGAAAAACTATAAATCTTTATCTAGAATAGAGGATATTTATATTTACTTAAACTAGTACTAGATAGTATAAACTATTTTTTATATTTATTTAATAATTAATATATTCTACTTACTTAAATTCTTCTTTTAATCTTCTTCTATTAAACATTTTAATCTTTTTCTAGTCTATATCCCCCTTATTATTTTTTATTATATATTTTCTTCTTAATTCTCTTACTTTATATTCCTCTCTTTATCTATATCTTTAAATTCCTTAGATAAATCCTCTTTACCTTTTAGTATAGTTAATAAAACTATTCCTTTAGTTTATTATATCTCTAGGAGTATTATATCTACTAATAGAATATCTATTAAGATATTCTTATTAGTTAAATTACTTAGCTCCTCCTTTTTAATAGGCTTAGTATTAGGCTTTCTTCTTTTTATTATTATCTTCTTAGCTATAGAAGAGGCCTCTTTTATAGTAGACTTCTTTTTAGGTGTAAGACTTACTACCCTAGAAGACTCCTATATTAGCGTTTAAGGTCTTAATATACCCTTAAATAAAGAAATATTATCTAGGTTCTTAACCTTATATTTATAGAAATAGTATAAAGTAAACTTTAGATTTCTATTTCTTATTATTAAATTAGGGTTAATAGAATAAAAGAAGTTATAAAAGGATATAGTCTAGTAGACTTTTTTTATATACTAGGAAATACTATATACCTTCCTAGTATTAAAGCTATTAATAAGCTTCTATTACTTATTAAGGATATCTAGGCGTTTAACGTTTTACTCTATAAAAGAGTTAACTATAGCCTAGTAGCTAGGGTATAACTCTCTATAGTTACTTATCTAGATACTTCTAATCTTATACTTCTAAGTTAGGCTAGTTACATTATATACCTTTAATATAGGCTTATCTAGCCCTTATCTCTCTAGCTAATATAGAATAGTACTAAAGACTATAATAAGATTAATAGGTATATTCTCTTATAAAGCGCCTCGTGCTTACTTAGCTTTACTTCTACGTAGTTATTAGCCTTCTTAAATTAAGGTAGTAAGGCTAGGACTTAGCTATACTTAGGTGGTAGATAGTGAAAAAAGAGTAGGTTTTAGTTAAGCTATATGAGAAGTAGCTAGTTATAGGTGGATAAGAAGAGTAATAGGCGAATTATCTATAAGATTAATTTAATCTTTAGGAGGTATTATACCGCGAGAAGGAGTAGCTAGAAACTTCTCTTTATAGTAAAGATAAAACTTCTAGTTTAGATAATTAAGCTATACTACTTTATAAGAAAAACCCTTAGTAGAATAAGTTAAAGATATTTTAGTATAATTAAGTTAGCTTAAAGATAGATAAAAATATATAAAAATATAAAAAAGTAGAAAAATAAGGGTAAGGAAGAAAGTATAGTGTGTAGACTAATAGTTTTTATATAGGAGAGAAATTATAATAAAAAAATACTAGTAGTAGTATTACTTAAATATATATAAAAATTAAATCACGTAAACTACCCTACTCTTACCCTTAAAGTTAATATAGCTATTTACTTTATCTAGTCTATAAGGAGCTCTTTAATTACCTACTATTACTTAGTTAAGATTATCTTAATAATTTATATATTTAAATCCTAGTAAGTATTTATAATTACTAGTTAATATTTTACTTATTTTTTTAATAATACTTTTATACTTATAATAATATTTATAAGTTAATACTTTAAATAAGTATATATAATTTATATAAGTACTATTTACTATAGATAATATACTAATATAGCCTTAAAAAACACTATTTTATCTTTAGTATTTTTTATAAGGTATATAATTTATTTAGCTATAAAGATATATTAAAATAGTATTAATATTTTATATATATATTAAGTCTAATTATAGTATTAAGCTTCTTCTTTAGTATAGATTAGTATTTAGCTTAATTATTTATTATTAAGAATAATTACTTTATACTTTTTAGATATAATTATAATAGTATTAGTTTATCTCTATAAGAGCCTATTATATAAGTTTAGAATTATCTATAGGCTATATTATTTATTATATTAAAGATAAATAAAGTTAGTAGAATATTTATTTATTAGAAATAAAAATGTTTTTAGTATTTAGTTAATTATAATATAGTTTAAATAAATTTTTTTTTAATATGCCTAAGGGTATACCTAATAGGAATAAGTGGATAAGTTTACTTTTTTTTTTCTAAAAATCCTATTTAGCACATTTTGCGTTATCGTCCGCCGTAGTAAGCCAGCAGCAGCCCCATTTCCAGAAATAAACACTGCTGGTCATGGGCCTGCTGGTGCTCCCAGTGGCTGGAGCGCCCTGAGAGCAGCCACTCATACGTACCGAGGCCCGCCCTGGTCCATTTTATCTGAGGCGTAGCTCCGCCTGGCAGTGGAAAGCCAGTTGCTGGGGACACCATGTTTAGGGGCTCTTGGGGCTTCAGCCATCCTGATGCCCCTTTCAGCAGCAGCCTTGCTTGCACTGTATCCGCTGCCGATTAGCGCTTTTTTTTGGCTTATCGGGAGCCTCACGCCTCTAGGCTCTGAGTGAGTTATTACCTGCACAGCCACACCCTGTCACGACGGCTCTTCAGTGCCTGCAGCTACATACGACTTCCCCTCGTACTAAAGTTGCTTGGTCCCAGCCCAGCCGTCTTGATCGTGGCATATTTATTTCTTCTTTCTTGATTGTTTATTTTTTCGACAATCTCCAGCACAACACGCTCGTTCCAACACACTCGTTGCTGCACTCGCCTGGCCTCTCTTCCCGACAACAACCGACACTCCACAACCATCTGTCTGTGCTCGCCCGCGCATACAACCCACGATCTTTGACAACTACCGTCCTCCTCCCTCTCCTCTCCTCCACACAACATCACAATGCCTTCGCCCGCGATTCTGCTGAACTCGCAACCCGCCGAGATGCCCGACCCGGGCCTCTTCTCCGACAAGCTAGTCTCGGCCGACGTCGCCGCAGCCCTGCCCCCGGGCTACCATATGCGCGCTCTGCGCCGCTCCGACTACGCCACCGGCTTTCTCGAGTGTCTGCGCGTCCTGACGACGGTCGGTGACATCGCCGAGGCCGACTTTCAACGGCAGTACGACGAGATGCAGGCCCAGCCGGGGTCCTACTACATCATGGTCATTGAGGACGCGGCTCGCAAAGAAAATGCCGTCGTCGCCACTGGCGCTCTGATTGTCGAGCGAAAGTTGTACGTTGAACGCGTGTGCAAGGCCTGGGAGATGTCGGGATAGGTTGGGGGAGAATACTAACTGGCATTTTTGCAGCATCCACTCGCTTGGAAAAGTCGGCCACATTGAAGACATTGCCGTCGCGCAGGACCAGCAGGGCAAGAAGCTCGGCCTCCGTCTCATCCAGGCTCTCGACTACGTAGCCGCCTCCGTCGGCTGCTACAAGACCATTCTCGACTGCAGCGAGGCCAACGAGGGATTCTACATCAAGTGCGGCTTCCGTCGCGCAGGTCTCGAAATGGCCCACTACCACGAGGGCCCCAAGAGCAAAGGTCATTAGTCCTGTGTTAACTGCAATTAAACGCTCCTGATCAACATTACCCGCATCATCGTTTTCAGCATTGTTGTTTTGGTTTCTACATGGAGTTGCAATTGAACTGATTCGAAACAGTTGGCGCAGAAAGCAGAATCTAAACGCGTTTCCACCACTGTGTATAGAAAAAAAAGGTCCTCACGGTTGGGCGACCTCGGTCTTATTTAAAGACATCTTTTGGAATAGCGAATTTACCAGCCTCTTTTTCCATACATACAAAGCCACGCCCCTGCAGCGGTGAATGCCAAAGTACCTCGCCATTTACATAACCCCGCGCCGCGGGAAGAACAAATGACTTCCGAGCTGATGTACTGTTCAGATTCGCTTAGTGCATCTCCTCCGGCGCAAAAGGCTTTTATTGACCCCAGGGCGCCGCCAAGGATTTCCCCGCGCCTGGCGGTGCGCCTCCTGCATTCAGCTCTTTTGGCGCGGCGACAAACACAAGCCTCGGGACGCAGACAATCTCGCTGCAGGCTTGGGCCGTTTTGTGAAGCTGCGTTTTGTGACGCAATACAGTAGCCCATCCAAAAGAAGAAGAAGAAAGAAAGAAAGAAAGAAGGAGCGAAAGAAGATGGGCATCTTCTACAACGCGCTCTCTGATAACCTGCGCGACTGGGCATTGCGCCAATCCATCTTCTTCGTGGCATCCGCGCCGCTACGAGGCCGTCACATCAACGTTTCGCCCAAAGGGCTGCCCGAGTCGTCCCTCGCCGTGCTCGGTCCCAACCAAGTAGCCTATGTCGACTCCATGGGATCCGGGTGCGAGACCATCTGCCATCTCCGCGAGAACGGCAGGGTGACGATGCTTTTCTGCTCCTTTGATAAGACACCGCGCATATTGCGCTTATATTGCACCGGCTCCGTGACTGAAAGCGACAGGCCCGAATTTCGCTCGTGGCTTCAAAAGATGGGCGACAAGGGCCTGGTGGGCGCCCGGGCCGTCATTGTGCTTGACATCTTCAAGGTGTGTGATTTGCTAACTGTAGCGCGGCGGGGAGTGCTAAAGCGATAGCTTACACATATCCCTTTGACAGGTCCAGATATCCTGCGGGTTTGGCATCCCTCTCCTCGCCTTGGACCCTGATCCGACCCTTGACGAGCCGAAACCGTGCTTCATGCCCCGGCCGCGGCTGGAGGAGTTTGCGCGGTACGAGATTGATCGGGGCCAGACGCTGAAATACCAGCAGAGATGGAACTCGGAAAGCCTCGACGGTCTTCCGGGCTTGCACACTGCTCTCCGTGCTGGCGGCCATAGTGTCTTCTGGGCCAAGTGCAAGAATTTGTATCGTCGGAATCAGCATGTCATAGAGCTGGTTCAGACAGGGGTGATGGTAATGTTATTTGCCATATTGGCGATGCAAAACAGGCCGGGCGCCAAGGACACGTAGGTTACCAAAGATACACGGGCATACATATACATGCATATAATACTTTTTTTTCTTTTTTGCATCAGTACAGGCGGCTTCTCTGAACAGGAAACGGAAAATCGCAACTGCATTGCCAGCGATCTATGAATTTACCTTGGTAGATGACTGCACTTGCGCCACAACATGATCGAGTTCACGACAGAAGCCTTCCATCTCCTTGACAGTATTATAATGAACAATGCTCACTCGAAGCAACCCATCGACGCTTTCTGGCTTCAGCACGTCCCACGTCGGGCGCGGCGCCAGGCATTCTCCGGCGATGACGCGAAACCGGTTTCTCGATCCCATGAGCGCGACGACCTCGCCGGAGCCGCAGCCGCGGACCTCAAACGATATAATGGACACGCGCTGCTGCGGACTTGACGTTGGCCGGCCAAAGACGCGGTACACGGCGGGCTTGCTCAGCAAGTGGCCGAGGACAATGTCGGCCAGCAGCGTCTCCTGCCTCACAATTGCGTCCCAGCCCACGGCATCCTCCAGATGTCGTACAATGGGGCCGCACATGCTCTGCATCTCAAAGGACGGCATGCCAAGCCCCAGCTTTCCGTCCAGGGAGGTGGATGGGACGAAGAAGTGGCCGAGGCTCGTCATGTAGCGATCCTGGGCGCGGCGGCTGGCGTACAGCGTCGCAAAGTGCGGCCCGAAAGCCTTGTACCAGCTGAAGCAGTAAAAGTCAACCTCGAGTGCCTTGACGTCGACGGGCCGGTGCGGCGCGAACGCGACGCCGTCGACCATGAGCATGCAGCCGGGGATGGCGTGCACGGCGCGCGCCACGTCCCGGATGGGGTGGATGGTGCCGACAACGTTGGAGACGTGGTTGCAGGCGACGATGCGCGTCCGGGGCGTCAGTAGCGGCTTCAGTGTTGAGACGCTCAGGCACGGGTCGTCGGGTTCGTCTTGGCTGGGAGACCACCACTTGATGGTGACGCCCAGGTCCCTGGCTAGATGGATTGCAGCGCTTGCCAGGGCCTCGTGGTTGAGGGTTGAGCATATAATCTCGCAGTCACTGGCCAGAAGCTGCTTCAGAGAGAGTCCTAGAAGCCGGAATAGACAAGTGGTGGACTGGCCGAATGCTAGGCATCACGTTAATACTTGGCTACATTCAGTGCCGTTGCCCGCTCACTTACTGATTTCGTCCACGCCAGCATTAAGAAATCCGGCTACTGTTTCCTTGTTCGAGACGTATGCTGATATAGCCTCCATACTTTTAAGGTCAGACCCAGGAGGCATCAGTATAGACTGCATCAGCCTGCTCGCGCTGCATCTCAAGTTAGGATTTGTGGGTGATTATCCTGGCGCCTCATGCGGCAGCGAGTACACGTACGCGTTAATCGCGTCGCCGAGCACGACGGTCCCGGAAGCATTGTTAAGCAGTGCTGTTTCCTTTGGGAGACCAGGAAACTTGGCTCTGACAGCATCGACATCGATTGCATCTTGCCGGTTCGCGCCTGCGCTGCTATCAGTAGCTGAGGTTGTCGATACCGTTGCTTCAAGAGCCATTATAAAGAGGTGGGATGGAAGCTGCAAGTTCTCCGAAATTAAAACAATGACTGATTTTTAACAGAGATGCTGCAAGGCAGCACACAGTATGCAGCCAAATGCAGCCCTTTTTTCCCGACTCTTACGCCGTGCGCCAAATTTGGCGCCTGACTGCATCATGTTGGTCAACCAGTCCAGACTGGGCAGCAATTCGTCAGAGCGACAAGACTTGCAAAGTGAATACCGCAAAAAAAGAAAAAAAAAAAGAAAAAAAAATACTATTGCAAGTTCAACAGAGACAATGGCAATCCCAACAAGTCGACGCGTTGCTGTTATTGGCGCTGGTGCAAGTGGTGTCTTCACGGCCGCCCACCTCATCGCCCACGGCCTCGACGTGGAGGTATTTGAGCGTAATGCCGCCCCCGGGGGTGTTTGGTATGAATATTGGCACAATCCTTCGTGGGCTGAGTTGCTGATAGAAAACAGGTTGTACTCTGATCGAGCGGCTACTCCTCCGTCTTTCCCATCCATGAAGCCTTCCATGGCAGACATGGCAGACGTGGCAGGATCAGGTGGGCAAGACGAAGAGGGTATTGCACTTCAGCGTGCACCACCAGGGTAAGCTTGCGGAATCTGTACAAAGGCAACCGCCAGCTGAGTCTCGAAAACAGGCCGTGCTATCGAAATCTAAAGACAAATGTTCCTACGCAGCTAATGGCGGTTACACTGCTCGATATACCGCGGCATACCCCCGAGTACGTACCACATGGCGAGGTTCTTGATTACATTGGGAGGATAGCTGCGAAATATAGCGTCAACAATGCCACGACGTACGGGGCGAGGGTAGAAGAGGTTGAGAAACTCGGCGCGAAATGGGTCGTCAGATGGACCATGCCGCCGAAGCCCAATGGAGAGGGACACATGGTAGAGGAGCTCCATTATTCGGTATGTTGAGCAAAGTCAATTGTTTTGAAACGATCAACTAACATGCCATTGGCTAAGCATTTTGATGCAGTTGTCGTGGCGACTGGGCACTATCACGCCCCCCGAATCCCGGACGTCCCGGGTCTGTCGAGTACAAGGGCGCGATACCCGACACGGGTTATGCATTCAAAGCAATACAGATGTCCAGAAATTTTTGAAGAAAAGGTAAGCTTTAATCTTGGGCACCTATTGCCGAAAAGTGGCAACGCTGACGCACGAGGGCCTCTTCAAGACGGTTCTCATCATTGGCGGAGGCGTGTCGTCTGTGGATATTGCCAAAGACATGACCACAGCCCGGCACATTTATCAAAGCACGAGAGGTAGCTCCTTTGATCTGGATCCGCGAATGCTGCCGGCCAACGCGAGCCGCGTGAACGAGGTGGTCTCTTTTCAGCTTGACGACTGCGATTGCACGCCGCTGTGCGACGACGAGCCGCTGCCGGTTTCGGCCATGATGTCGAGCGGTGAAGCACTGCGTGGTATCGACATTATTCTATTATGCACCGGCTACCACATAAGCTTGCCCTTTTTGCGAAAGTACCACAATGACGACATTTCGCTGCAAGACGCCGACGACAACATCTTGGTCACGGACGGTACGCAGGTACATAACCTTCACAAGGACATCTTCTACATTCCGGACCCTACCCTGGCATTTGTTGGCCTTCCATTTTATACATTTACGCACTCGGTATTTGATTTTCAAGCCATGACAGTGGCCCACGTCTTGTCTGGGGTGGTTGATCTGCCAAAGGCGGCCGACATGAGGGGCGAGTACCAGGAAAAAGTAAAGGCAGTCGGCCTCGGCAAAACGTTTCATTCACTCCTGAACAAGGAAGAGCCGTATGTGAATGATCTTGTCGGGTGGGTTAATCAAGGCAGAGTTGATCGAGGCCTCGAGCCCATCACGGGGTTTTCCGCCAACTGGTACGAGGCCAAGGAAGCGCTGCGGCAGAGATACAAGAAGCAGTCAAAGACGGGCGATTTTTCTTGAGTATTCCAGATGCAAAATGTTTCTGTTTTGCTGGATAAAGAAACGAGTGGCATCGTTCTGAAGCTAATCTAAGCGAAAAGCAATGGGTCTAGCATAGCAGTAGCTGTAGTTACACCAAGATCGCTGCTAGACCTGCGCCAGGCTGCATTAATCAAGATGGGGAAAGTCTCGATACCGTACCTGCATAATAATAGTCAATATGCGATTCTCAACAGTGGAAAAAAGACATTGTCCATTGCGGTCCTCAATGCATGTGCTGGTCGCGCCAAAGGCCGCGCCAAATCTGATTACTGGTCCCAAGAGACGAGGGCATTTGCACCCAAGTCGTCATGGCGCGCATAGATGATACAGACAACACCTGATCCTTGCTTGGAAGCCAAAGACTTGCGGCAACGCGACGGAGATTCAACACGAAAGTAATTTCGGCCCTAGCTGCCCGCAAGTTTCGCAGCATATTGAGTCTCCTCAGGCTGCCGGACGTTTTTGCAGCATATTGACTCTCCTCAGCTGCCGGCATCAGCAGCGGATAGATTTGAGAGAACCTCGTCTCCTCCCCGGATCATGCAGCAACAAAGCAACATCCAGCGAGTTGCCGTTATAGGGGCCGGGCTAAGCGGCGTCGTCAGCGCGGCGCATCTCCTCCGAGCCGGGTTTGATGTGACTGTTTTTGAAAGAAACAAGGAATCGGGGGGAATCTGGTAAGCGCCATCTGCCACAGTCTCTGCGACTTTTCTTT
>JAAHCF010000681.1:0-20308 GCA_038367545.1 Beauveria asiatica | reverse complement strand
TTTAAAAAAAAAAGAAATCTGCCTCAATTTCTTTCTCATAATGCTTAGTTATAAACTAGGATGCTTTTTTCTTTTCCGATTCGAGTTGCTCGATAATTTTAAGAATATGTTCTTGTGTGTCTAGACCGCATCTCAGTCACGAGAGCATCTTCTCGTATCGAGGAAAAATGCTCATTTGACATTCAAGTACAAAGACACGAAAAGAAATACGTGACTCAAAGCTGATACCCATGTTTCGTTTTGACGACCCCATACGACTGATAACACCCCGTCTGCGTTTGTCGAGTTCACCATGCATGTACCATCGCCTATACGCTTGTCCAAAAGCTGCATTCACATACTTTCGAACGATACATTATACAAGCAGTATATGTAAAAGAAAACCAATCCATCTACCGCTGATTCATTACATTATGCTTCCATTCAAACCTCTGCGCCATGCCATACACGGACTCCAAGCCCGACGTCTTACCAACCCGGCTTTTGGTTCTCAAATGTAATATGCACCGAATCGATATCCTTGCGGCGCGTCAACACCAGCTCTGGGTCGTGACTCGGCTCCGGCACACCAGCCACCATGCTCCTCTTTGGTTTGCAAGCGCCCTGCCCGTCGTTCAGCGTCTCGCCCGGGGCTGGCGCAACGTCAAACGTCAGCAGCGTCTTGATGACGTTGAGCATCACGACGTTGTGCACAATGTAGCGTCCCGGACACATGAGCACTGTAGGCAGCCCAAAAGCCATGAGCTGCTTGACCCGGCTCGCGTCCACATTGCCCTCGTCATCTAGGAAGCGATCCGCGCGCACAGTGTCGGCATCCTCGCCCCAGATGCTGTGGCTATGCTGATGCGGCAGCATCGGAGCCACAATCAGCGCCTTGCGGCGGAGCGAAAACAGGCCCGCAAAGACGGAGTCTTGCGTGACCAGACGGGTGATGTTTGAGTTGGCCGCGTACAGTCGAAGCAGCTCGTACCAAAAGGACATGAGAAGCGGGCAGGAGTCGCGCACCCGACTCATGTCGACAACGAGTCTCTGGCTTCCGGGAGTGGATGCATCAGTCGGCTCGGCAAGGCTGTATACTTCGGCACGAATGGCCTCCATGAGCTTGTCGTCGGCAACGAGATGCCATAGCGCCCAGGTGGTGATGTTGATGAGGTTGGGAAAGACGCCCATGATGAGGGAGAAGGAAAAGTCGTTCCAGCCCGCTTGCGGAATGCTGTGCTTCTGCAACAGAACTTTGACCTTGCCGATAAAGGACAGGTCTTGGTAGTCCAGCTTCTTCTCGTCAATGCTCCGCGGCGCATCCAGTGTGCTTAGTCCAGCCCGTACGTCATCTCGAGCACGGCTGAAAGAGCGTGGTAGGAAAATTGTAAAAGGGTGATACAAATTGCGCAGACCGGAAAGCATAATTCTGATTTATTAACGCGCGTTGATCAAGGTTTGGATGAACCAACAACATACCGTAGACTTTGTCTGAACTTGATGTCATCATATGGTCCCTTTTCTCCCCATATGACTGAGCCTAACGACATGGCAATATTATTTGACACCCAATCCGCAAGCTTCACTGTATTTGAAGCATCCGGAACGGTTTGCTGCCATGCCTCGTTGATCTTGTCCTGCACGCGTGCGAGGTGTGCTTGCACCTTGCCAATGGTCGAGAGCTCATCACGAAGAAGACGAGACAGCTCCTTCTTGAACGGGTGCTTGTCTGGCGTCATCATCCCCTGGTGACTAGCCTTATTAAAGCGCAAATAACCGCCAAAGCCGATCCAGAAAGCGGCTGTGAGGCTCAAGCCTGGCGCTTTGGCAAAAAGCTTGGTCATCTCCGTATCGGAAGCGTCCATGACGTAGATTCTCTGCGTGGCAAGCCAAGCGGTGGAAATTGGCGTCGCCTGGCTGATTCTGCAACAGGCAAAGAGACGAGTCAGCCACTAAATAGGCCACTTGATGACGAATGGGAAAGATTGAAATCATACGAGAGCCGGCCAAAGTACTCTTGGAAATCACTCTTGATCATTTCAAATACATGGCCAAAGTATGGTATCTGTGACGATATTGTGGGCGGCTCGCTCGCCTTTTCAGCATCCTTTATCGGCGGCCATTTCGGCAACAGCGCGTTATATATGGACGCAGATAGAGCATAGGCTCCAAGTAGGAGAACTGTGACCTTGATGAAGCCCAAGGTCAAATCCAGGTCCATGATGTGTCTTCGGTAGTAGTTGTGGCAACTGCCAAATCTGCAGAACGTGGATATGGTTTTGTATCATCTCGAGATTGCAACGGCCATCATTTTTATCGCAATCTTCAGCTACGAAGAGAACCACTATATATGAATCAAGCAGCCATGACTATTGAGCAGTGATTGGAGGGCCTTACGGAGCGACGGACCTTTGTCAATGCGTTTGGCACGCCATGGCACTTGCTAGTTGCCGAATTATGCCGCGGGTTTGCTAATAAGGGTGCCCCAGCGAGAATAAAGTGGCCAGTGAACTCTCAGCTCGCACGAAAACGCAAAAAAAAGCACCCTGAGACTGTAGAACCGGGCCAGCTCCGCGTATGGCTAAAAGGCAAGGGTTGCGTGCAAACTGGACTCGAACAACCTGTGGGGGTCCGACCCGCCTCTATTTGCTGACACCCTCGGTCGACGAGGTCATGGCTTGCGCTGCAAAAAGCATAACTAGTTATAACACACAGAGCAGTTTCGAGTAGGCAAACCAGAACCAGCCCTTGTTATCTCGCCTGCACGTGGGCGTTGCCGTTAGGCGTAGCGTAAACATCAGGCGAGGGCGACGGACCGGTCATGTACCGGCTGGCAGAGATGAGGGTTCACTATGTTCATCCCTGCAGGTTTATATTAAACTTGCATGGCTTCTTTAGTTGCCGCTTTTGTAGGCGTTGGCTGTCAAGACCGATGGTACTGATATCTCTCTCTTCTCACAACTGGTGACAGCCGAGCCTTACAGATTATTATACGGAGGTAGGTATTCTTGTCGCTCGCAAATCTGTGCCTACCTATCCGAACGAATAATGCACAGCAAGTTCTGTGGCGCCAGGCTTTGTTAGCGTCGGAACCACAGCTCCAGGATCGCCGCAGCGGCCGACAGGGTGTACGGCGTGGCTGAGAGGATGAGCAAAGCGTGCGCCAAATTTACCTAGTAGATAAATCTCCTGGGCAAAGTAATCTGTACTCCGTAGCTGAGCTGCACTGGACAATCAGTATCAAGCCTCACCTTGAAGAATAAATTAGCTCCAGCAGTCATCTCATCTTGGAGGAGACAGGTCGGGTATTTGCTTTCTACAGCGGGCCGTGGCGTGACCCCTGACGTCTTTCAACTGAGACATTACAAACAACAGTAGGGAGTAAATTTAATCCGTAGTGGACTTGGATAAAGATAAATATGCTTACGGAGTACTCCGTACGGATACAGATTCTGCAGACAATGCTGGAACCAACACAGACCCAATGTCAACACACCAACGCCATTCCAGTTGTACCCAAAAACAAAAGATAAAACGCCGACCAAATTAGCGTCAGACCCGGCTTGCTTGTCAGCCCATAAAGCCCATCCAGAAAAATGTGCCTACGGCTCCGAATGCCAGCGTCAAGGTCAGAATGCCAGCGCCAGCCCTGTCGGCTGTGGTTATAGGCTTTGGTGGTCTCTGTCCATTATCGCCACCTGCAAATCCGCCATTGGGGCTGCCCTTGGATGTGCCGCCGGTATCGTTGGTTGTAGGAGGGTTCGCATCTTTGATGAGGAGGCTGGACACGGCGGCCAGGGCACTCATGTACTCTCCAGCGCCAGTCGTCTTGTCGACGCCAGGGTCAATAAATTTGCCTCCGCTCCAGTAAAAGCCACAGGTGCGACCTGTCTCGCGGCCCGTACATTGCTTCGCAGCGGCTTGAGCCGACTTTTCCAGGACGGGCAGAATCTTGTCGGCAGTATGTGGTACAATCTGCGCAACCACAGATAGCCAGCGGTGCACGTAGCCCTTGAAAGTAAGCATATCAGCTGTGCATGTGCCTGGTGTACTCTCGCATGGCACCTCGTATGCGGCTCCCTCCTTGAAAAAGTTTTTGATCATGGAATCTACAAGATTGTCGACGCGGTCGCCCCATTTCTTGTCACCATCCGTCTACAGTATGTCAGTATACAACTTGAAAGTTATCAAAAGAAGAAAAAAAAAAAAAGAAAAAAAAAGGCCTTACATAATTATACATGAATGCCGCACCCTGAGTCAAAATGGCGGCATTGTAGGAAAAGGTGGCCTTGTTGATATCGGTGCAATTGTGCTGCACGCGGCCACCGTCGTAGACCAGCCAACTCTTGTGATCAATGTACCCAACGCCCCAGAGCCAATCCCAAGTTTCATCTGCAAATTTTGCATATGTTTCATTCTTTGTGTATCGAGCAAGGCGAGATCCAATGTTGAAGAAGCAGCCATTGGCAATGGCTAATGAATGCCATTAGTTAGCACTTTGCCAGAGGAGATACGCCAAGTACCAAACCTACTATTTTTATAATCATATCCAGCATTGGAAAAGGGGATTTGCCATCGCATACCGCCGTTGCAGTAATGATCATGTCTGCTCGGGTCTGCCTGCGTGGCCCAGACGGCCTGCGCCAAAGCGAGCCATTGCGGCTTGTCTCGCGGAGGGTCGGGAAACTTGTTTTCGGCAGCAAGCATTGCTGTCATGCCCCAGAATCCTTGGTCATCGTTTCCGAGTGAAGCTGTATGGTTTCGAGGCATAAAGTCTTGGTTTTCGCCAACTTGGTGCAGAATCCCCTGCATCACCACATCGTTGTAGCTTGTGTCGCCAGTTAGGTGCCAGTAGTCGATGTATGTGCCCATCATGGCACCGCCCTGCCACCAGTAATAATTTCCCTTGTTCTCAGCCGGTGGTCCTGGTAGAATTCCCGGTATTTTTCCAGTCCTATTGCCTTCGTATAAAAGCATCAGATCGTATGCGATGGTACTGGCCGTGGTTTTAATCGCATCTGCAAGGTGTAAGCGACTCTTCGCCTCTGCTCCTAGGGACGCGACAACCTTTAGTATCAACCTTGTAGTATTGAGCTTGCACAGCCGTGAATAATCCTGTTATTACCAGGCCTGCAGCTAGATATGTTGGCGGATAAAGCATTTTGAATGTAGGACGAAGCCAATTGGAACATGGAAAATTCGCCGATGGTCGGGCAAGACTGGCGATATCGGCCGAGCGAGAGAGAGAGAGCGCCAAATTGAGATGACTGGAGGCTGTGTACGGAGCTGTAGTAAATATACGATAAAAATCTTGAATCTGCTAGAAAAAAAAAAGATTGGGCAGATTTGACTGCGATTCGAAGTGACGCGGTGAGGACCCCAACGGGCAGGTGCCATCCGCAGCCTTGTTAGCAACAACGAACGAGATGAATGGTCAAACGAGTGAAGACAAGGAAAATCGATATAGAAGATGGCGTTCGGGAGAAATCGATAGTGACGCAAAGGCAGAGAAAGCAAAGGAAAAAGCAGTAACTGGATTAAAAGAATGCGAGATTGACGCTGACCTTGGATTCGGAGAGGGGCCTGACACGCGGGCAAGGCAGCAAAAGCATAATAATAATCTTGTCTGCATCCCCCCCTTTCTTGTTGATGTCCCTCCCACGCAACAACTTCTTGGCAAAGCATCGCATTTCGGTTTCAAGTCTGCAAAGACAACGCTTTGGGGGTGGAGCAGCAAAGCCACTCCAAGCGCCCAGCCCGCCATCACAAAGAGGGCTGTATAGCGCACACTTGGCTGTTGACTGTGATGAGCCAAGGTAATAAAGCCATTGGCTGGGCGCACCATCACCTGGGCCGTGGGTGGCGGCCAAGGTGGCGGAGCACGCCAGTTGTGGTGGATGTCATGCTTGGCAAAAGATGGACAAACGGACAATTCTCCAGGTCGAAACGAGCCCAACATTCTCTCAGTTTGGTGGTCGCTGCAACAGCTGTCATCTGAGCCTGCTGTGTTGCTCAATCTACCGCCAGCCAGGCGAAGCAACAGCCCGCCACAGCCGAGTCCATTATGCCCCGTGAACCGTGATTCCATAATGCTGCATTTATACCGTGATCCTGAGTTTTTTTAAGTACTAGCGACTCGTGACTTATAGTACATTTTATTAGCGTATTTAGTAGAGTAATTACTAATATACTATTCTACTCTATATCTATATAAAACGCTATTAGATAATAACCCTATTACTACTATACTATTAATTAGCTATTTTATTACTTTTAATTATAAAGATAAGGGATATTTCTTTTTATATAGAAGAGGCTATAATAAGTATAGTTTTTAATATTAAAATAACCTCTTAGCTAAAAAAAATAATACTATAATAATAATAATAAAAGACTTTATTCTTTATTATAATATTATTTAAGTAATATTATAAGAATAATATTAATATAAAGAAGCTAATACTACTTAATTTAGTCTATTAAAAAATATATAATTTAATAAAAAATATCTTCTAAAATTACTTATAATAACTAAGCTAAATAATAAGTAAATATAAAAATATTTAATATATTTAGAATATATTTTTAGTAATAGAATTAATATTTAAAATAGTAGTTAATAATAATTTTAATTAATTAACTATTAGTAATATTAATATTTAAAAGATTAAGGAGATATATAAAAAAATAAGTAAGTAACTTATTATATTAAATATACTTTATAATAAAGATATTTTACTTAATACTTATTAAGAAATATTTATTAGTAAAGTAGCTAATAGCCTTTTTATTTAATAAGCTAATTATCCTTAGCTTCTTATAATACTAAATATTATAAAAAAAATAGTAAAGCTAGTTAATAATAATATACTTAATATCTAAGGAGATAAAGAAGCTAAAGATAGCTTAATTAATCCTAATTTAGTTATTAGAGATAATAATAAAGCTAAAGAAAGAGATAAGGATAAGAGGATATTAGAGGTATAAAATCTAACTCTAAGTACTACTACTACGCCTAGCTTTAGACTAGGGCCTAGCCCTAGCCCTAGTAGTACTACTACTAGCCGCTATTATACTAATAATAGCCTTAATTTTAATACTACTAAAGAAGAAGATAATAATCTTTTTAAGTCTCTAATACTAGTAGCTAGGTAATTAACACTATAAAGTATCTTTAGGGGTAGAAGAGGTAGAGGTACTACCTCTAGAGGCTTATTATTAACCCTTAAGTAGTATATAGCTATATAGGCTACTTAGGTAAGTATATTAGAGCCTAGTATTATTAATAAAAAGTATTTTTATTATTATAATATTCTTAGTATTATTATAATTAAAGAAGTAGTCTAGGATTATTAAGATCTATATAAGGAAATAAAGTTACCTTAAATAATTTAAATAATATATCTTTTAAGTAAAAATCTAAATATTATAATAGTCTAAAATTAATTAAAAGATAAAGAGATAAAATTAGGCTTTTTATTAATATATCTTAATTAATAGGTTAATATTATATAAGGCTTACTTTTATTATAGTTTTTTATAATAGTTTTATTTTCTTAGCCTTCTTTTTCTTTATTAATATTAAATCTTTCTAATCTTTCCTATTTATCTTAATCTTATAAATACTTATTATACTTATTTTAAAGCTTTATAGCTATTTTATTATAAATTTAAGATATTAATAAGCCTTTAAATTAATTTTTAAGCTACTCTTTTACTTATTATAATATCTTAAATTCCCTTAAGAATAGTATATTTTCCTCTTCTTAATATTACTCTTTAAGTATTTTCTTACCTAATTTAATAAAGTTAAATAGCTTAGTTATTATATAAATAAGGTTAACTTATACCTTAATTTTATATTCTAATAATAAACTTCTTATTAACTTCTACTTTTACTTATACTAGCTAAAGATATTCTTAATAATTACCTTTAGCTAGGTATAGTATAAGTTAAATAATTCTTCTTTATTCTAAGACTTCCTTACTATATTAATCTAATCTTAAAGATAATACCTAGTCTTATAATATAATAAAAGAAGCCCTTATTAGCTACTAAAGCTAGTATCTCCTAGAAATATCTACTTTAACTAGATAGTAAAACCCTTAGTAATAGCTTTTAATAAGAGAATTAAGTCTACTATAGACCCTTTAGTACTAGCTAAGATAAAGGTAAATAACCTTTTAAAGTCTACTATAATAAATATATTCTAGGTAATATTCTTTTATTAATTATATTACTTTTAGCTTATTTAATAAGAGATAAAAGTACTTATATAAGTACTATTAATAACCTTAATTATACTAGTAAATAATTTAAACTTTATAGTTAATTTAATATTATTTAATAAGTATTCTTTACTTAAAAGCTTTATAAATATATAATATAGTTATACTATTAGTTCTAATAATTTATTTATAATTCTTAATATATATAATTACCTAATTTTAAATTATTATAAAGTAGCTTTTTAAGGTATAATAAAGGTATAAATTTATAAAAAAGTTATTACTTTAATACTAAGTAAAAGCCTTTAAGAGTTCTTAATAAAAGTATTATTTTTAAACTAATTAATAAGTATAATAAAAATAACTTTTAATATCTAAAAAAGCTTATTAAATTTATTATTATTAGTTAACTCTTTTAAAATACTATTATAAAGGTTATTAGTATCCTTAAAGGTCTAGTATTAATAAAAAGATATAATTCCCTTATAATAATTTTTAAATTTATTAATATTATTATTAACTTTTAATTCCTTATTAAAAGAAGAGCCCTTAATATTATTATTAAAGGTATTAACTAGCTAATTTAAATTAATAAGACTAGGTATTTTTAGTAATTTATATAAATATTAAGGTAAACCTACTTAAGTTACTAAATTTATAAAGGAGACTAAAGACTTACTAGATACTTAAAAAAATAGTAGAAAAAGTATAACTTTACCTCTTCTAGTAGGTCTAAATACCCCTACTTAGCTTAGTATATAACCTCTAGGGGTATTAAAATATTATATAAAGGCTACTAGGATTTATATAGTAATCCTTACTAAATCTAGTAAAGCGCGAATTTTATATAGACGAGTCGCTAGTCACTAGTACTTAAAAAAACTCAGCATCACGGTATTAAGCGCCGATGTCCCGGTAGCCCTGCGCCAAGCAAAGCCCCCCTGAAGCCAAGATCTAGCCAATTCCTCTAAAGTTGGTGTCTTGCAAGCCAAGCATCGTTCCTTGGCGCAACTGTTGAACGCGTCAGCGCTGACAGTCTAATGAGAAGAAAAAAAAAAAAATACAATAGCCCAGGCGAGAAGGAGACCAATCTGACAGGAAGTTACTATTCCAGTAACTAGTAGCTTGACAGCCATGTCTCACGGATCTGGGGCCAGACGGAGGTTGACGGGTGGGGGGAGGCTCGGAGAAGCTTTAATTTAAGGTTCCTTGGCCCCTGTAAATTAGCCGGAGAAGGGGGCTCAGCAGCCAAGTGACGGCCTGCTTATTCGTATTGTTCGCGCTGTAATCCGTAATCTGTAGCATTTTTAGGCTGTGCTCTTAATCCTCTTATTAATCGCCAGAGGCTTGTTCCTCCGTGTTGTCGCGGCTGCTGCCTTTCCGAAATGATAGTCGCGCCTTTTCTTTCATGCGAAACTGTCCACCAGTGAAAAGTCAGCACTCTTTGTCACTGTAAAATTGAACATCTTCTACCTTTGCGACTGAAGACTTGATGCACATGATAACTACAGCATAGCTCTCGCGGCTCAGAGCCGTAGACGGTTGAGAACGAAGAGTAAGAGCCCCTGGACCAAGATTTCAAGATTTTGGATGCTAGTCAGCCAATATTGCCTTTATTTTCAATTGTATAATTCCTTTCTTCTTGAAACTTTTTTTTCATTGGCACAATACAGTGTAAACATGACCAAGCGACGGATTGTCCCCGCCATCCCCGAGCGACCTGATCTAGTTTGAACCTATCGTAAGCCCGATAAGTAGACGCGAGTGGTTGAACTCTTGTGTCGAAGTCTAGTGCTCAAGCACGATGAAAAGCCGAGCAAGGCCAATGATGCGCATCACAAACTTTGGAATAGGAACATGAGTTGCTAACTAGCAAAAAAAAAAAAAAAACGCTTCTCAGCCTCGGGATCTTCTCCCCTCAATGCTAGATAGAGACAAGCCTTTTGATTCAGTGTCCTTCAACGGCTTACACTCGCGCCACATTACCAAACAATGACTGGCTTGATTGCCTCGCCGCTGCCCATGGCTTTCAGAGCTTGGGCATAGTCTGCGAGCTCGAAAAAGGTGACGAGCTTCTCGACGGGAAACTGTCCGTTGCGCCACCACTTTATCATTTCAGGAATGTACTCGCTCGTGTTGGCGTGTCCTTGCACAGCGCCAAAGTACTGCTTGCCGCTGACCATGAAACTTTGCATGTGGAGTGTGAGATTGGAATTTGGCAGTCCCGTTCCCACTTGGATGACCTTTCCCATATATCGGGTCGCATCGATCTGCGCAGAAACAAGAGCAGGAAATGCAGTCGTGTCAATGCTGATTGTCGAGCCAAGCCCTTCACTCGCTTCCTTGACCTTGTCGACAACGTCTTTCATGGCAAGGCCGCTTGTGTTGATGACATGCGTTGCACCCAGTGATCGAGCTAGGTCAAGCCGACTCTCGACTCGGTCAATGCCAATGATGGCCTTGCATCCTCTGTTCTTGGCTGCGATGACTGCTGCAAGTCCAACACCCCCCATACCGGCGACTGTAACATAATCGCCAGGGCCAGCTTTGGCAACATTGACTACTGTGCCACTGCCGGTTTGTAGGCCACAGCCGAGAGGTGCAAGCAGCTTCAGGTCGTCTTTGCCAAGACCCAGCCCGCTGACATTGACAACACACTTGTCACTTACAACTGAATGCCGGGCAAGGCTTGATTGACCAAAGAACCGGCCCCCAATGCCACCTTCAAAGACAGACTCACCCATGAAATTGATGTCGAAAAATTTGACACAATGCGAGGGCGGCCCACAAGTACAGACATGGCACTCTCCGCAGTACGAGAAGGAGAGAAGAACGGCGTCACCGGCCTGTACGTGTTTAACTGAACTTCCGGTCTGCACCACATAGCCAGAGCCTAGAAGCGCAATTCGAAATCAATAACGGTAGCAAAACTAGCGTTCAAATGTGTACATCACCTTCATGGCCAAGCACACGCGGGTAAAAAACTCCTGGTACCCCAGCATCGGCGGCTGTATCTCCGCAATGGAGGTCTGTATGGCAAATTCCAGACGCAACCATGTGAACCAAGACTTCATCATCCCGCAGCTCACGTAGCTTGACTGGTTCCAGCGCCCATTTTCCTTCCGAAAAGGGCCCTCTTGCCACGAGGGCTTCCGATTCGCAAGCCATGACGAAAGACGGTCGCGGCGCCAAATGGAACGGCAGGAATAGCTAGCTGATGGGTTCACAAGTTGAAGAGGTTTGCATGAGCCCAATGCTATCAATCGACGGATTCAATCAGAATCTCCCTACTTTAATGATGATGCTACTTTGATCTCGGGGGCGGGGTTGAAGGTGGGGGAAATGCAAACTTGCGCGTGCAACCTCGACCCAAAATTTTATTTATATTTTAATATTTTTTTTAAAAAAAAATTATTTATTTTATTTAAATTTAAAAAAAATATAATACTATTTAATTAAATTATAATTATAATTATAATAATATATTATTATTTAAATAAATTAAAAATAAAAAATAAACTCGGAATTCATCCCGAACACTTGCGCCACCAAACGCCACCGCACCTTGTGTGCGGCACTATCTAGTTAGTTTATTCATTGTATTTTTTTTTTCTTCAGCCATGCTCACCAAGTATCTAGAGGTATGCTGACAATCTGGCCAATCTGAACAGCGAGCATGACGGACAAGGCCAACTTTGGCTATCCATTCTTTAATGCTAGACCTTGACCAGCTCTTGCTTTCCACCCCATCAATGCGATACAGATTGCCTCCGGGGCTTTGTCTTTGTGACTCTGCTGGGACACGCTGCTTTTCTCATAAAGATTTGACCATGACGAAAATATGCCATCAGCAATGTAACCTTTGTTTCGCCTGCCAGTAGGTTCTCTGGCGAAGCATAGTGAAGGATCAAAGCACGGACGAGGTGAATACAAGAGCACGCCGAGAGCTACCAAGAACGCAACTTGGCCGAGGACCAATAAATGGCAGGACTTTCACATGCGAACTTCCAAGCATAAAGTTTCTTGAAGTAATCATGGCTGAGCACTTGAGGCAGTTTAGCAGCACCTCCGCGAGGTCCGCCAATGCGCAGGCGCTGCTGAACCATCACATGTGCCAGTCGTGATCACCTCAACAGTGGCAGCCCTTTCACATGTGAAATTACCCAACACGGGCTCACATAGTCAAGCCCTAGTTGTCTGACGGGGAAAATATGCCGGTTCTGTAGCGCCGGCCATCCGCCAGCGAAGTCAGTGGAACCCTCTCTCTCTACTGCTGATGGTTCGTTGATGTAAAACACCGAGGGAAATTGGCCCCAAAATGACTGAAATGAAACCATTTAATGAATTTTATTGGATCAGTACTCACCAGAAGATGGACGAGTTCTTTTCCAGCAAGGTAAGCACCTTATTAGCAAAGGTGGCTTCGGTTTCCTGAGCCCCAACCCGTATTAGCCACGCCATCCCCTCTTACCGAGTGCTCCGGTCTATTTTTACTGCGAGAATATGGATTATTGTGTGAGCCGAATTGCTCACGATGCATGTTCTGTATACGTCTAGAGAGCAGGCTACTGGATCTTTAGCTAGGCATTTTAGTCAAAGGGCCAACACAGGTGCCGAAGCGAACGCAGCCATTTACATGAGCAACATCAGGCATACGAGCTCTGGAATTAGTGATTTGATGACGGGAGCTCTGATATCAGAGGAGTAGTGTTATTTCTGTTGGGGACACTGTGCATTTTGGAGGAGTGACGACGTCTTGTAGAGGCAGAAGCAAGTTTCCATGCCCATTCATTGCAAAACAGCCGAGGGATGAGCAACTTGTGAAACCCTAGGTTTATTAGCTACCTAACCATCTAAAATAGTCGGTGATTCCTTCTTTTGTTGATTTTCTGATGCTTTGCCTCTCTTTCATTCTTGTAATGATTTCCTTGTAAAGTCATACTTGGTCATTCCACTCGGACAAATCTTCTAATCCTCATTCTGAGGCGTGAGTATGCTAGGTATATAGAATTCGTTGCTTCATATCCTTTTTCTGTTGGTAAACCTTTTACCACAGAGGAATATGGGCTTGGTTGTCATAGTCGACATTGTCCTCCCTCAGCTCGATGCGTTCGTGGCAAGTGCCGAAAATCTTGTCCCACAGACGAGTCTGTTTTCCATAATTGTGGCTCTTTCTCCAACCCTTACGGTGGTGCAAGTCGTGATCTTCAATGACGAGTTCGGCGTCAAAGTAGCTGAGAATGAAGGAGAATGGAGATGCAGCCTGGAGATGCATTCGCAGGCCGCTGTGGCCACCAGCTTCGGTAAAGGCAATGTACTGGTGGCAGATGAACCAGTCGTAGAATCCGAGCGGGATGCCAAGAGCCTTGAATGACAGGTAGGTCATGAATGGAATGCCAACCATGTCCAAGAATTCTTGCACGTCGTCAGCGTAGGCAGACAGCATGGCATTCGGACGCTTGGTCAAATGATGGGTTCGGTGGAACTGCCAGAGCCCGTTGACATCGTGCATGGCTCTGTGATACCAGTAGAACCAAAAGTCGAGAATGACGCAGTAAAATCCAATCTGGAAGGGCAGCCAGATCCACCAGTCTCTGGAGCTCATGTCTTGGAGGGGCGATGATGCCGGATCGTAGGTGAGGTAGGCGGACATGAGCATGCGTCCACCTGCCGTCTTCCAGCCAGCACCGAGAACCTTGGCGACGCCATAATCGGGAATGCCGTCGCGCTCGTGCTCTCCATCCAGGTGACCATAGATGTGTCCTAGCCTCCGGATAATGTGCAGTTGGTGAACCACGACGAAGAGAAATCCTGTGGTGTAGTAGCCGACGGCGGCAAAGAAAGGCAGCTGAATGCCAGTCAAGGAGAGCCAGAGCTGGTGAACCGCGAGAACAATGGCCGCATGGAGTAAGATCCAGATATGTTGATTGGTCGTGCTGACATGAGGGACTTTGTCCGTCTTTGGGTGGACGGGCACCTCTCGGTCAAGGTCGCGATGGAACGGGTTGATGGCGTATAGAATCCAGTGATTATAATTCCAGTGTTTCCGATCCCAGGTGCGCCAGGTCGACTTCATCGAGTCTTTGACGCTTGGCGGTGGTGCTGTCATGACGGGCGAGGCCTTTTGATAACAAATTCTGCGGATCGTAATGTAGGATGTGATGGCAAAGTCGGCAAAGCAAGAAAGCAGATGTCTCGGAGGGCTGGCACCAGCTATATACGCGTTGTTGCCGCCGTGCATGGAACCGCCCTTGCCACCATGACAGAATGCGGGGAGCAACCATGACACCTGATCATCCCCCAACAATAAGGCCGCACAGATGTGCGTCTCCTGGACAAGGTTACTGCTATTCTGAATATGAGGGTTGGGGCGGCAGCGCGGCCACTTGACTCGTTGTCCCGAGAGCCCGCTCAGCCCCGCGTCAAAAATACCGCCGAGGCAGGAATGGGGAAACTGGGTTTCGTTTTCGACCAATAGCGCCCATAATGAGCCCATTACTTGAATGCTTTGACCAACCGGAAAATAGGGTTTGGTTGGTTACGGATAGAAGAGGTTTCTATTCGATTCGCATGTGAAGATGGATGCTTCTCCTCGCCATACAATGTCTAAGCGTCTTGGTCGAGACCAATCAGCATTGGCAGCCGCGTAAATTTTGCCCGATCGGGTATACTCCAGTTATTTTATTAATTATTAATAGACTGCGTTTTTTTTTCTCTCTCACGTGCCAGTGCATTATGAAACATGGCTTGTCGGCCTGTCCCGAAGCTCTGACGAGACTGATAAATTTACTGCTCACTCGCTAACTTGGGGGATTCCATGCTCTTTCGAGGCCATCATCTACGTTCGACCAGGCCGTAAATGCCATAATTGCTAAAAAAAAAAAAAAAGAAAGAAAGAAAGAAAGAAAGAAAGAAACTGATAGTATCAGGCTACATTATCACATTTTGCCTCGCTTATGATCAAATAGGTCACGACGGTCAGGATGGTTACACCTTTTGCGTGATTGCCCGCCACCTGCAGTTGAGCCCCTTGCCTCTTCACTGTCGCAACACTAAACACCAGCAGTCGCAAGACCTGAAATCGTTTCATGTACTGATGAAAATACAGCGATCAAGTGTATTGAATACGAATGCGCTCATGTTGCGCTTGTGTCTATTACTCTATATGCAGCGCTGAAAAGGCAAAATGCACCACGACTGCGCGTCCCAGGACGGCCTGTTTTTTTTTTTCTTTTCCTTTTTTTCTTTCTTTTTTTTTCACATTTCATTTCTCCGTCCAAAATAGCCAGCTGATTGCCATGACCAGCTTGATACCAGCCACAGTCCAGAGGGACGGCTGCACGGCACCCGATGCCTTGGAGATCCAGCCACCGCAGATGGCACCCACGAGCGTCAGGACAAAAGCCACGAAGCGCCTATTGCGCTTGTCGTTCTTGGCCCAGGCGAGCAGAGCCGGGTCCGACATGAGGTCGCACAGCATGCTGGTGACGACGACGGTGGGGATCTCGCCCACCGACAGCGTGCGGCTCGAGACAATCTGCCCGGCTGCCTGGAAACTCAGCAGAGCAATGACGGCAATCTCCTTGAAGTCGACGGATCCCGGGGCACGATGCGAAGGGTACGATCCGTCAATGACGCCCCCTTGGATCAGAGCGGCGGCGAGCATGACCAAGACGGATTGGCAAAAGAATGATAGGCCCAGGACTCCGCGGCGTTTGCCTCCGAGGAGCATTGCAAGGCGCGCAAAGGAAAACGAGCCAATGATAAAGAATCCGATCGAGCATAGCGAGCGCGCCCAACCGTAGGGCTTGTTGTTGAAACCAGAGGTACCGAGCGCAACGAAAATGGTGTTTCCTAAAGGGAAAAAATTGATCAGCACGTGCGCAGGCGTCGCCAAGTAGCGCGACAGTGACTCACCTGTTTGCATGGAGACAAAAGTTCCGTAGGCTAAAATAATGTGTTAATGGCGGCCCAATTCGACAATCCATCCATCATTGCTGAATTGCATGCGCAAGTCGTCCAGACGTACCATTGTAGATTGTGCCGTCAGTCAGACCCGACACGAAGCAGCACACAAGCATGGGTATGTACGCGCGCTTGTTGTCCACCTCTTTCAGGCACCTGGTGTAGAAGCTCTGCTTCTCGACGATGCGGCCCGACTCGGGATCGTGCTTTGATTCTTCAGACGACGACATGGCTGCTTGCGAGGAAAGGACCGAAGTTTTGGTGTTCATGGTGGGATTGGCAGCGGTGGCGGTGGCGGCGGCGAGCTTCGTCTGTTATACAATGCAAACGCAGATGCAATGGCGGCATCACTCCAGATAATAATAAAGGGACCGGCCAAGACAAGAAAAAAAAACGGGACATGTCGGGGGCGGATGGATAATAATTTAGAACCAGGGTGTGTTTAGGTGTGGAAATAGCGCAGGATCCGTGGATTATGGATAACTAATAGCGGGAGGCGCATCTTACACAAAGCGGCATCGGATCCGCCGCGAGACAGTGGGTAATTTTACACTTATAACTGGTATTGGCTATTTGCCATTTCAAGCCTTTCTGCCCAAGCCTATGCTTTTCGGGGCCAAACTTGCGTCGCGATAGGGATAGTCCTGGTCTCGTCGACAGCATCGTAGTTGCGTGGCCCCTTGTCTCGTCGACAGTCAACGGCTCTTACAACCCATCTTTTTTTTTTTTTGGGTTTTTTTTTTTTTTTTAAACGTTCTCCGGTGGCCGCAGATGCGGGCTGTACGCCTTTGACTCCTATTGGCCCTTTCGCTGGCCGGGCTTATAATTATGATACTAGCTCTTAGTCTGCCAAGTGACGGGCCCCAATGTGCAACTCACCACCTTACTAAGGTTTCCACTTTATTATAAGATGTTGATGCGACGTTGAGCGAAAAGTTCTTGTAAGACGCAACCACTACACCCCCCAAACCTTGCATGATGAGTCGCCTGGCGGGGAATTCAGAACAGCGGCCACGAAAACAATACTACGGATTATATCCTATGGTATCGTTCCCTGAAGCAACGATAACGCTTTCGGAAATCGGAAGAGCTTACGGCCAAAGCTGAGCACAGGGTTGTTTGACTGGTCATTTCCGATCCCAAGACATTTTTCCAGCTTCTTCTCGAAAACCTCCGTTGCTTGCGTACAGTGTAGTTATCCTTTCCCCCCCCCGGTCCGCAGCTGCGCCGTCACCGACTACCGGGGAACAACGGCTGTCGAGCCTTGGCGAGACCTTTGGGCTGCAACGGCCCTGGCCGGGCTGTGAATTTGGTGAAAAGAGGGAAGAGGCGCTCAGTTTTCTCCTCTCTCATCGTCTCAACACAGATCAGACTGACCCAAGACTGTGGGATTTTGAACCGGTCTGCCGGATGTTGGGGGGGTGGTTGGCACAAGGGGGGGACGCTCTCGCAAGGCCCTGGCAGGCTATCCTGACCGTGTCAATCTGCGGAACCGAGTTCCCAAAAGTATCATGATGCTCCAAGACGCCAAGTTACGTGAGGAGAATAAGCGTACTTGTCAGTAGTGTCATCTCCCTGACCCACAAAGTTCCAATCGCCTGATGAGCCTTCACCCATCGTTGGTTCACAACGCCTGGGTAATCAACGCCGCCCAGCCGCAGGGATCCAACCAGTGTTTTTTTTTACCCCAACAAAGAGATGACTTGCGCGTCCGAGATAAGCAGTATTACTGGTACAAGTCAAATCCGTTGTCCGGTCTAGATGTGATTTGCAGTACTGACATGCTCGATGCGCCTCAGCTGTGGATCTCATGGCTTGATGAACAAGCTGACGGAAAGCAATGTCCAAAGACTACCGAGTATAAAGAAGGCAGATAGACCCTCCACTCTGGAACTGTTCTGATATTCTCAATCGCATTCATTATACCTTGCTTCTAGCACCTGCTCGAGTCATCTTCCTTCTCCCGCAGCCCTTCCATTATAACGTTCTTATAATAACTTACTTTGCACACACCCAAAATGTCGCCTGCCGTTGTTGATATTGTTGAGACGCCGGTCGTCGAGGCCCCCATTGAGGCTCCTATCGAGACTGTGCCTGCCGCCGAGGAAGCCCTCATCGAGTCCAAGGGCAGCTCTGTCGAGTACCTGCCCCTAAACGGCGTCGATGCCGTCGACCTGCCGGCCATTGGCGCCACCAAGCTACGCAAGATGATCTTTGAGACCAAGGAGCTCATTGTCTGCCCCGGCGTCTACGACGGCCTGTCTGCCCGGACCGCCATCGAGACCGGCTTCAGCGCCATGTACATGGTAAGGCTTGCTCCATACAGCTTACCCGTCAACCATCTACCCCAAAACTAACAACTCAAACAACAAGACTGGTGCCGGTACCACTGCTTCCCGTCTTGGCCAGCCCGATCTGGCCATTGCTCAGCTTCACGAGATGAGAGAAAACGCCGAGATGATTGCCAACCTGGATCCCTTTGGCCCCCCTCTCATTGCCGACATGGACACTGGCTACGGTGGTACGTACATGGCCTCTTTTTGTCTCGGATCTTTCTTTCTTTCTTTTTCCATCGTGGCGACACCAATGTTGTCGATATATGACGTTCTTTAATATTATCCATTTCGCTCACTTGTCCACTTGCCGCACATGGTGATGTTGCCGAGTACTACAAAGTAGGTCTCGGGCACTGCACGGTTGTTGCTCAATGCTTTCAACGCTTACTCGTGCGGATACGGTCACTAAAAGAGCCCGACTCCGATGACGGATTTCGTTGGAAGCAGGCCGTGCACAGCGTACGGACCGGTCGCTCCACAAACTCCGATGGCCGGCTTCTCTCTTATACACTCAACGTTTCTGTGTCGTCATGCTGCGTCTTCACGGTCGCAAAGAACGTATTCCAACTCCTTGTTAGAACTGGGGAGCTCACTGTCGATTTCCGAATACATCTTGCAGCAGCGAGAGCTCCCCTTGCCCGGCCGCGTATCTTGTACCAAAGTAAAGAGCGGATTGGCCAGCAAACAAGCACATCTTCAGCGAAAAAAAAAAAAAAAAAAAACATCATGGAGCGCCTAGACTCGTCGGCATCGAGTAGCGCACGACGGCCGCAACCCGCGGGCGTCAAAATGAGAGCGTGCGCAAACTGCTCGCGTCTCAAGATGAAGTGCCGCTGGCCGGATGGCGCATCGCCGACCGATGTGACGACGGCAGCATCAGCATGCACAAGGTGCGATGAACCAAAGAACAGCCCAACCAACCTTGGCCAAATGCACACAAAAGCACTAGGCGACTCAACCAACTGACAGATATGAGGTGCAGGTGTGACCGATTGGGCATTGCGTGCGGCGTCCCTGTAAAAGCGCCGAGAAAAAGGAGGATCAAATCAAAGTCCGTTTTACCAGCCCTTGATCTATTTCAAGTGTCCATCATCATCTTCTCTGCTTGGAAGTCCCCCCCTCGCAGAACCTTTGCTAACACGCCAGCGGTCCCCCCCGTCTTTAGTCGCGTCGCGCAGCTGGAGCAAAAGCTAGACGGCATCATGTCGCTCCTGGAATCCAGCCAGCGATCCAACCGCCGGCGGCCATCAAGCACCGGGTCCTCCGCGTCGACCGCCGGTGATGGCTCGTCGTCCCCGCTGACACCAGACAGCCACAGCCACAGCCACAACAACCCGTCGCCCTTACGGAGGACGCGCGCCGCCGTCGACACCACCGCGCGCGGGGCAATCCCCAGCGACGAGGAGGAGCGGCAGAGAATGAGCGCCGCCGCCGCGCACGCGGACCGCGGCCGCGCGGAGAGCATCGAGATGGTGCCGGGCTTCGCCGTGACGTTTGCGGAAGCGGCCGAGTACCTGCAAATCTACCGCAATGACTACATGCCCGTGTTTCCGTTTGTCATTGTCGAGGAGACGGCCAGGCCGCACGAGCTGCACCGCAACGCGCCGGCGCTGTTTTGGATGATCATGGCGGCGGTGGCGCAGACGTCGGAAGAGGTGGACGCCGCCGTCAAGACGTGGCTGCGGCACTACGTGGCGGAGACGATGATAATCAAGCAGGAAAAGACGCTGGAGCTACTTCAGGCAATCCTCGTGCATTTAGTATGGTGCGTGATTTTTTTTTTTTTCCCTCTCTCTCTC
>JAAHCF010000680.1:0-20355 GCA_038367545.1 Beauveria asiatica | reverse complement strand
GGGCGGGGGGGGCAATGAGTAAAAATGTAGAAAATATGTTTCATGATTCCATGGGTTCCTGGAGCAAAGTCTATAGGTAGGCAGTGGCTCTGTGCTTTCAGCTACAGCAGATCAAGCCTCTAACTTCACTTCCATCAAGCCGCATCAACACCAAAATTCGGGACAGACTTAGTACCCTGGATCAACGAGATCAACAGCTCAATCCACGGGAGGGTGAAATGGATTGACGTATAATATGAGTTGAGCCGACACCAGTAGTCCAGTTCGTCAACCCGGCTGAGTTACGTTGAGTGGAGTGCAACCTTGTCAGACAGGCTGTCTGATCGATACTAATCACACAATCAAAAAGTCTGGTTCAGACTCTTTCACAGCATGTACCCAGCTCCTTCCACTACTCTTATCATAATTTAGACACCACAGTCTTTCGAGTGTGTCCATTGCGTTGTATAGAAAGCCCCAAGGCCAGGAGGTAGCCAGCTGGCGCAGCCTTCCCATGGCCCATTCACGCCTCGCAGCGTCATCCGAGTCTGCTCCAACGACGAAAGTGGGCCAGGTTATGACCTTGAGATTGGCATCATTGTCCGGTATGCTCGAAATATGCGAAATTGCGCTACTAGCTAGCTGTTTGGCAACCATGTCGGAATCTTGGAGCGAATTCATGGCTGGTATCGCTCGCAGTATATATAGACAGGCGGCCAGCCGATGCGCATGTCCTGCATGGATGCGAGTCTGGACTGTGGCACAGCGGAAAAACGAAAAGTTATCTTCTTGACCTGCCCAGGCGTCAACGTCGAAGGTATGTGCGCTTTCAAATAGTGTTGATGCAGCAGCGATGATCTGCTCGTTGTCGCTACTATCGCCAGGCGTGTTTGACAGCGTAGCTGCGGCGAGGAGCACACTGAGAATGTCTGGCGGACAGCAAATATGGCTGTGCGCTGCAGCTCTTTTTAGCGTTCTTGAGAAAGGAGAGGGCCGGAAGAACGAATCAGTGTCGAAAGCAGGCGAGGCCATAAAGACAGACGCCATGATGGCATAGCTTTTCGCACCATGAGCTTCTGATACTGTCTTTTTCTGTTTGGGGGGGAGAATTCGGGTTGATGACTTACATTAGGTAGTCGGCCGAGAGGTAATCGGCCAATGGTCCCGCGCTGGCCAATGTCGGCTGGAATAGCGACAGAATTCTGCCAGCGCCCTTGAGGTGCGCCTTCCAGCTAGCTCTTCCCCGCTCCATCAATTCCAGATCGACCAGAAAGAAAACAGAAGCGAGGACAGCGCCACAATCATCAGGGTGGATGTTGACTACGGCATTCCGCATCATGCCCAATGCTTTGTGCTTTGCAGCCAATGCGTGTCGATATGCGCGCTGGCCCCGTTCGGAGCCTGATGCCGCTGAGCCGCCGTTGTCATGTCCAGAACGACACAAAGGAAGTCGCAGAAGGTGGGACATATGGCTGGCCGAAGTAGCCACAATGGTAATTTGTAGCAACGGATGAGTTCCTGCTTGGGGGAGTAGATTGCGAAAGGGGTTCCCTTGTGGTGTATCGCGAGAGACGTATTCTCTACAGACGCGCTGATCGACTGTGGCCGAGTCATCAGTACTCGTCATCGCTGTGACTATGACTATGGGCGGCATGGGGAGGAAACGCAAGGCATACAGTAATGTAGATAGAGTCGATATGACCTGTCCAGATCTTGCCAGAGAGGATCGACCAGTACCCGCGTATTGAGAAGTTGGCCGTCGCGGTCGTCTCCAGACAGCAGCTGAGCAGAATCTTGCCCAACCCTGTTTGTGGTATTTCCAACATGGTGGTTGTTGGGTGTGGCGTAGCACGCTTGCGAAAACGTATGTCGTTGTATGTCGATGCGCTTCGGCGGTGGGCTGGTGGGTGCGCTCGAGGTGCGACCTTTTAATTTACCGTGAGATGCCACTGACCCAGTCCATCGCAAAAGTATCCCATAGCCGAGACATTCCCTCTCTCTCTTGAGACATTGCCTGCAATGCGGCAACAAGCGGTCGCAGCGGAGCCGTCGGCGGCGGCAGCTGTGGCAAGGTTTTGAAGAGATGTCACCGGTATCCATTCTCCCCGTCAAGCGGTAGGCGAATATCTATTACCGTCTCCCTGAGATCGGTCATGTTTATAACAATGGGCGTCGAGGTACATACTGTATCCTTCATCAGCCAGCTCAGTTGGTCTGGCTGTATGTTTTTGTAGAGGCGCTAGTTCGCGAAAGCAGAATGGTAGTCACTATTTGTATGCTTTGGCTACAGAGTGCGACATTTATTCCACCCTTGTATGTTTTCTAGACGTGCGATCGGTAACCATAATTAATGACTCGGGATGCGACGTTAATAATTTAGTAAGGTAATGGTTCAGGGGCATTTAGCCATGTACGAAAACAGGCCACTCGGCAAGACGCGGTGGCGATCTAAAACAAAAAAAGAAAAAATACAGAAAAATAAAAGACTCCACAATCTAACGATTGTTGCCACCAAGATCGATTCAAAGTCCAGCTAGCTGAAACGGACAGGGTTTTAGGTGTTTGCAGCCTCTCTCGGAGCTTCTGATAAGCTTTAAGCGACGTTTCAGTTGAGAAGAGCCAGCACCTCGGCAATGTGCGCCTTCCCCGCAAGGGAGACTCAGGTGGCAATCCGGAGCATGTCATGTTGATATTATGAAAATGAAAATCATGTGCATCAATTCAATGAACTCAATCAGGCACTCGAATTGGTGGACTTGATCCATCTCGATGGCGTCAACATTGACCACCAGTTGATCTCGGCGGCCAACTCTACCCTTTGTCCCAATAGACTTCTGTTCTGGCTATAGGACCACATAAACTGAAAAGTAGTCTGTAGTTGTTCTGCCACTCAAAGCGTCTCGTCGCGCTTTTAGCTCTTATTCTTAGATGGATTTGTCTTCTGTGTTTCCTGTCTTTGAATGAATTGTAATGGATTCAACCCCAGTTTTCGAGCTACGCCAAGTTCCTGGCGATGCACCATCGTCAGATACGTGACTGCTTTTCGAGTGGTCTGTCGACGCAAACGTCTCCTTCCCCCAGCTCGAGCACTGGCGCCTTAGACGAGGTTTCGAGGACATGAATCCATCAGTTATAACAATTCCCCACAGCTCCATGAGGTTTGAGTTGTACAATGGCCAACATGTAAAGCAAACCTTTTGAATACTGAGTGTTGTGGCCAAGTCTCGTATGCTAGCAGGTACCAACAAGCAAGATTAAAGTATTTATAGGGCTGCGAGCACCTATGTCTGCTAGGTTAGAACAGGTTCCGTTTCGGTGCCGCATTCCTCGGATTCCGAATCAAGAACCAAGACACCAGTCGGCAGAAGTGCCATCTACCACGGGTTCCGTTTCGGCGCCGCATTCCTCGGATTCCGAATCAAGAACCAAGCCACCGAAAGTGCCATCTACCCACGCGTTGCGTATCTGGCGCCAGGTACTCATCTATGCTTGGCAGTGCTACTCTACAGCTATTGTATTTCAACTCCATAAACTTCACCTTGGGATGCATTTAGACCTCTTGAAACTTATATAGCTGGGCCGGATTCTCAGTCCTTTTCTTTACATTTATACAATCTGTCAAACTCTCAGACTTTAGATTGATTTAAAGTCGCTTACTTTGCAATAAATTTGCTTCACAATGATATTCCACAGGCTGCTAGTTCTATCCTTGAGTTGGGGTTTCTCAACCGCTTCGCAGGCCTCCAACTTTAGGATATCCAAGGATGTCGCCGAATCTTTATCTTGCGGACAGCTCTGCCAAAAAAATCTTGCTGACGCTAACGAGGTTGATATCAAAACTTTTGGCAACAATTTTGATTTCGACTTCTACGCAACGGCAGAAAACTTCACCAAATGCCAGGAACCCGGCAAAATTCTTAAGCTCAAGCCAATTGACCCTACAGAGCTTAATGTCGACCCTGGAGTGACAGCCTTTCGAATTCAATACACCTCTGTAACCTCAACCGGAGACATTGTGCCTGTTACGGGCTTCATTGCCTTTCCTCTGCGGCACACAAGTCTCAACGCCAGCCAGGAAGACCGCTATAACTTGGTAGCCCTCGCACACGGAACTATAGGCCTCTTTCGCGGCTGTGGTGTTTCGAGCAACCCTGGCCTTGACGACTTTGGCACTTGGCAGCCAGCACTTCGAAAAGGCTTTGCCGTAGTTGGAACAGACTACGCTGGACTAGGCAACAATCACACCTCTCATAAGTATCTCAATATGATAGACCATACCAATGACGTATACTATTCTATTGTTGCAGCACGTGAGCTTTTTGGGGCACAACTGTCCCTAAAATGGATGGTTTTCGGTCACTCCCTCGGAGGCGGAACGGCTTGGAAGCTTGCAGAAAGCTCCTTTGTCAAGAATGACTCGTCCTACCTCGGGAGCATTGCCATGGCCCCAGCTACCTACTTTGTTGACACAATGCGGGAGTACGTTAACAAAACTCTGGCCGCTGGACTTCTCTTCTTTGTGGCAGAGGGGGCGGAACGATCGATTCATGGTTATAAAGAGTCATTTCTTACAACTATTATGCGATCGCGCCTTCAATTGGCTAAGCTCGCGCAGTCATGCCTTTTTGCTACTTTTGCACTGACCTACGATATTGCCCAACGAGACATTCTTAATTACCAGGGTTTTCAACATGACGAGGAAACTCTTCTTCAATGGCAAAAACAAGTCTCCGCTGGTCAAGGAGCTCGCTCTCCGGCCCCAGTTCTTGTGATTCAGGGTGGACGAGATACTGCAGTCTTGGAAAGCGCCACCGAGAAAGCGTATAAGCAGTCCTGCGAAGCTGGGAACGAGATTCACTATCTTTTATATCCAGAACAGTCACATGGGTCGGTAATACAAGCTGCAGAACCGGATTGGGTCACTTGGATGGAGAGGAGGTTTGCAGACCCCAAAAGCTCTCCTGGTCGCTGTTCTCACACGGTGAAGATGCCTTTCCGTTCTGAATACGTGAAAGCGCCGGGAGACTTTTGGGAAACACCCAAAAACAAATGAGCTGCTAGAAGAAGAAGAAAAACGCGATACAACACACAGATAGCTGGCTATACTTTTTAAAGACCAGGAAAAAGTCGTTTGGAACGTGTGGGTTTCGAAGCCACTGAAAGTGTATTGTCAAGGTGGCGATCTAGCCCGAGGTCAAGTACGCGAAGGATTGTAATACTGATTAACGTTGTGAGCCTTGTCTCAATCGACACCTTAGCTACGGCATATAAATAGTTTATCTAAGAAGCGGTGACGGCGTGAACCTCAAAGATAGCCGTAGTTGTATAACGTTGTAGTCCTTATCAGGGAGTACTGTACTTGTATTCAATAACTCCGAGCTTGTAATCATGCAGTGCTGAAATGATGCACATATATGCCGAGGCAGGTATATGTAAGTCTCATGCTAGAATAAAATGCCCTCCGTTTACTTGTCGACCCCTCTTATATCCACGCACCGTCAACCTGGTACACGCTGCCGCTCACAAAGGTGCTGTCCGGACCAAGCAGAAAGCAAATGACATTGGCCGTCTCTTCTGCTGTTCCCTGGCGCCGAAACGCCGTGGGTTCGTCAAACGGCGCGTCAGCGGGGCGGCAGTTGAAGTCCCAATTCTTCTGCATGAGTGGCGTGTAGATTGCTCCGGGCGCGACGCTGTTGACTCGGATCTCGCGGTCGCCGCTTTCCAAGGCCGCGGCCTTGGTTAGCCCTATGATGCCGTGCTTGCTCGCATCATATGCAGCGTGTCTTGCGAAGCCTGACATGTCTCGTTAGCCACTGCCTCTTTTCTTCGGTATCAAGGAAGATGAGTACACACCTTTTAGACCGTGGATGGACGACACATTCACAATGGATCCTCCGTGTGCAATATTTTTCAGTTGAGCACGCAGGCAGTACATGGTCCCTGTAAGGTTGACCCCAACAATGTGATGCCAGTCCTCGTCCTCTAGCTCCGTCACCGTCGCGACGCCGTGGCATTTTCCAATGACGCCTGCTACATTGGCCGCGCCGTCGAGCCGCCCATGTTTGGTCACGATGCCGGTAATCCAGGAATCAACTTGTGCACGTTTCGAAACATCCACGCGATCAACATCACACTCGACGCCCTGGCCGGCGAAATAGTCTGTGGCAGCTTTCATCGCACCTGGATCGACGTCAGCTATACACACGGTGGCGCCGCGCTGTGCAAGGATCTTGGCCGTCGCGAAGCCGATGCCGCTGGCGCCACCAGTGATGGCAAAAACGCGACCTCGGAGTGGTTGGCAGTGCCCGATAGCCTGTTCGTTGGCCGGCTGCTTGTTGACTTGCGGTGATTTAGTGTGAAGTCTCTGCGGCTGGGTGGTAATGCTGGCGTCCGGTGCTGGTTCGGTCCCTGCAGAATCCGATGAATCGCGCGCGTTTTTTGTGTTTGTGGGTTCTGGCATTCTTTTTCGGGACCAGGAATGTCGAATTTTGGCCAGCGCGGCGGACATGATGGAGAAGGTCTAAAAAAGATGCGCTGCGCTGGTGGTGGTGGTCGTGGTGGTAGAGGAGCGGGAGATTGGGTACGGCCTATTACTGGCTGTAACTTGTGACGAGCCAAGATGGAATGCAAGCGGGTGGTAAGGACGCAGTTGAGATGAACAACGCTTATGCCAAACATCAAGTGATTAGAGGGGGGGAGTTAAGTACTGTTTCTTTGGAGAAATGGCCGAGAGGGGCCTGGAAATTGAAATTCACCGTCGCGTGGGTTTTACATCCGATGGCAGCAGCTAAAGCATGGGTAGTGCTTTAGATAATTTCTATTTATAATTAGGGCGCAAAAGGCCAGTCACTAGTGCTACGGGATGATATCCCGTAATAAAATCTGTTCCATCTTTCAATTTGCCGACTATTTTGCACAGAGAATCTCTGGCGAGTGCTGCTGACCTTGTCCGAGGTTCGGCGGGGGACTTTGGTGGGATGAACATCGAATTGCCCCCGCCATGGCGCTCACGTCATTTCAACCGACGGGAAATTCTTCCGGGCCTTCTCCGCAGTTCGGCCAAAGGAATCCCCTTGTCCGTTTGCTCCTCTCCTCTCCTTTTCTTCATCAATTTACTCCGTACTGTTCCGAGATTAGATTTCCGATACCAACGTCCCACGAAGCTAATTCGCCTTAAATTTCGTTATATTTAATAGTTCGACGCCGATCTCTAAGAAAAAGCCGATTGCCTGCCGCCCGATCAGTTGCACTGCGGATAAGAGACAGCGACTCCGCCACTGCCGACTGCGTGTTACTGCCTGTCACGCTCCTCAAAGTGCCGTCTTCGCATTGCGTGCATTGTTTACCCGCGCTGATTTTTGCCATGGTGCACGTTCCAAACGCACGCATCCTGTGTTCTGTGCCGAGGAGACGTGCGTCACCGACGGGACAGTTGACCCCCACGCCCCCAACATGATGACAGCGGGTAACACTACACATCAACCAAGGTCATTTTCACGACGGTTGTTTGCTTCAACTGGTTCAAACTTGGCATGGCGTCGAAACGCAACGACTGGTCGCCGCAAACCGCCAAGCTCTGATGTGCGCTTTCCTGTCTTGGTATTGACGATATAATTATTCAGCAATCGGCCATGCGGTCACCAACGAATGACTCGTTGGGAGAAGCCTTCGGGACATTTGCTGCCGAAAACCCCGGAGTCAGCTTCCCGCTCTGCATGTATTCGTGGCGGCACGACTTAAATAAGCTTTGCTGCTACGTTAGGAGGTCGCCTAATCTAACCCCCATAGAAGACTTACTAGAACGAAAATCACAGCCCGTGTATTCACCGTGTATTATTCTTCCCTAGAATATTGGATGAAATCCACCTTTCGTTCTTGAGGCTAATAAATACGCTGTAAACGCAAGCGCCCGGGCCAGAACACCGTAAATAATCTTAACTTGTCAAGACATAGGTCGGAGACTGCCCCTTACTACCCTTAGAAAGCGAAGGCTCGGCTGATTAGCTCGCTTACAGAGATAGACTTGCATGCGTAATACATTTGGCTAGCAGAGCCTTTACGGCGCTTTGGCGCGACATCTAGCTAGCCTACGTCCACGTCTAGGCTTATTAATGTGTTAACGAGGCGTGCCCGCTGCACCCACACAGCAAGCGCTAATATCGACGACAAGCGGGAGCTAGATTAACAAGAAGATAAATTAATCGTTTAGATAGCTAATTCAATCGCCGCTTGCCAATCGCCATAATATGCTTTCTGCGACAGGTCAAGCGATTAATTAGGAGTCATGTCAACCTTACTATATTCGTGATACAGAGACGAGATAAGATGAGTCAACCGTCAACATACTACAGGACCTCAGGCGTGGCCATCGTTTTCATATCTAAAAAAAAAAATTATTTTATAGTAAAAAAAATGAAAACTTATTATATATATGATATAGAATATGATCTCAGGAAAAATATATAAGTAAAGAAAATATATAATATATTTTATAAATTATATTATTTATCCTTTAATTTAATTATAAATTAATTTATATATTTATTTAAAAAAATAGAATTAATAATATATATATTTTAAGTATCTTTTTATAAAAAAATCTTGCGTCTTCATAAGAATAAATGATAATATACTAAAAAATTAGAATAGGTATTTTGTTGAAAGATGCTTTTTAAGGGGCTGCCAACCACTCCCGTGGCTGTGACAATACACCATCACAACCGAACAGACGACGCTACTCTGCATTCCCTATTGCTAGTACTTGCCGCCAACCGCCGCTACTTCCTGCGATCCATGATGCGGCTCCCGTTTGATGATGTTGCCTTTGAGGCAAGTGAGCGAACTGAGGAAGCGTGGCGGAAGTACATGATTCAGGAGTCTACTCTCATGGTCATCGGCCGTTTCATCGTGAAGCACCGCGGTGGCGGAACTCCTACGGTGTTGTCCATACTCAAGGCCGGTTCTTTCAATGCGCAATTTTGAATGGATTTTGAGGACGGTGGCTCAGCCGTGATTCGATTCCCGAAAGCTGGCGCGGCAATGTTTCCTGAAGAGAAAATACGGAACGAGGTCGCCGCGATGAAGCTAATCCAGGAAAAAAAAAATGTGCCGGTACCTTTTATTCTCCACTGGGGGTCAAGAGAAGAGAGTCCTCTTCAGATTAGGCCATTTATTATTATGGAATACGTCAAACATCACACCAATATGGGGCAGGCACTGAACATTCCGGGTCGAAGTCTCTAAGATCCGCCATACCTTGACCCTAATATTGACCCTGCCAAGCTCGAGACGCTATATCGACAGATGGCGGACATTTTGCTCCAGCTGTCTAGGCTGCGATTTCCAGCGATAGGCGCTTTTGAAGAGACTGATGGCTGTGCATGGGAGGTTACGTAACGACCCCTATTAATGTTTATGAGTGAACTCATACGGCTTGGATCCTTGCCGCGTGCGAAACTACCTGAGTCTATATTCTAAACCTCACTAGACTACTTTAAAAGGCTTACATAATTACATCTTGACTATTTGACCCATTAGCGAAACGATGCGGTTGAGTCGGAGGAAGATGGTAAGCGCAAGTATATTGCTAGGCATCTTTTCTATAACCTTGCACGGTAGAAGAAGCTTTCGTTAGCAACGCATAGCTCTAGACCTTTTAGGCTATAGTGTGACGATTTTCGGCCTTCGAATATCCTTGTTGACGAAAATCTGTAGATTGTCGCTGTAGTCGATCTGGAGTTTTCCTATGCTGCGCCAGTCGAGTTTTCTTTCGCTCCGCCGTGGTGGCTGATTCTTGAATAGCCTGAATACTGGCCACGTGTGCTGGATGATTGGGAAAAAATATTTGAACGCCGCCTGCCTACGTTTTTGAAAGCCATGGCGGCGAGCGAAGACGTGGCTATTGCGTCTGGCATGCTGTGTGAGGACGAACGCCTCTCCCCGCGTATGCGTGAAAGCTGGGATAATGGCGAATTTTGGGTCATGTATGCGGCGCGAAAGAACTTTGCCTTTGATGATGTGTTTTGGCGAAGACTGCATCCGCGCTTTTTCCGACCCGGGGTACCTGAGGATGCGTGGAAAGAGACACTGGAGATGCTCGACGCGAGTGACGTGGAAAAGATGGAAACTCTTGTTGCCAGAAAGATGAAAGAGAGAGAAACAAGAGAGTGTGGGAACCGAATGAGCCTTCTGTTGAGCGAGCGTGACTTACGAGAGCTCTACATGGTGCTACGTGCGGCTAGAAATGCAATATTGACAAGTTCTTTTGCTTTTTTGTGCGTGTGATCTTGAAGAGTCTTGGAAGTTGGAAGCGAAACATGAGCCTTGGTTGGGATGATACATCTCGCAAGAGTACTACGCCAGAATGGAAGAACCTACTGTCCCTAACCAGAGCTTAGGGAGCCGCTTCGTATCCTCTTCGCTAGCATGAGACTTGAAGGAAGAAGTTACAATCTAAAGTGCTCCAGCAAGTATGCCCGCAATAGCGCATGCGAAGAGTGGACAATTCCAGATCTGAAGAGCCTTCAAAGTCTAGCAACGTCGATGTAGTCAGACGAACAGAGTGATTCCATGAATCTATGCTGCCTTCACTTTGACCTATCCCGTCTGCAAGAAAATGATGGCTCTGATCAAATAATGCGTTCTCTACTAGTCTGGTCTCTCTATACCTTATCTTCCTGCTATATGCCTATATCTTCTATAAACGGTGAGAGAAAAGAGTCAGTTTTTATATTCTATAGAAGCCACAAAAGAGGGCTAGAGGGCGCATAATGTGTTTTATTTTCTTAAACGTATGAGAAGCTGAAGCATGGGGTAGTACACGGTTTCCTCTTTAGCCACTGCGACGAGACTTGTCTCTACATGCAAGTGGCTAGTCCTTACCCGCCGGCAGCATCAGCAAATAAAACAAATAACATGCTTTCGTTTGTTGACTGAGTCTCTCCATCATGCCTCGTGGTCTCTGAAAAGCCTTCCAAACTCCAAGCTAGGGACTATTCATAGAGATCGCTGTGTCTGCGGAAATTCTGCCATCATCCCGGGGTTCTTGAAAGCAGCGCCACGCTGGGGCCATGGGGAAAACTACGTCAATATCGGTGACCGAAACAGACACGAGGGCTGGAAACTAATAACAATATAACTGTCCTGAGCTTCCGCTCATATCTTGCAATTTTACTTCGATATACTAAGCAAGAGAATTACTTCTTTTCTCCCCCCGCAAAATGGAACTTGGCATCGGCCCGCTATGGCGTGCCGAGACTTGTCTTGGGCGCACTGATTCACTCCACACGGCACAGGCAAGTGAGATTAGGTTTAATACGGGGTGAGAAGAGCGATTAGTCAATTTCGTTTCAAACGTCATACTTGAGCTAGTTTTAAACCCCCATTTAGACGAGTCAACTTCAAGTACTGACGCAGGCCTCCCGCAGGTGACGAAACTAAACCGTCTGAACGAGTTTCGGAGACGTTGCGATTCGAGTCGTTTGTGGCTAGTTGAACGTCATGACATGGCACATCAGGAGTTAACCCGTCAATGCAGCTAATCTTCAAGGTTCTTGGGGGGAGTTGCTGACACACCCTTTTTTTCGACATGCAGCTAAAAAGCAGCCGCACTTTTCTCCACGAGTCAGATGAGCCTATGATATGTCGATATGTGGATAAAATGCACAGCTTCCTAGTAAGCCTTTACCCAAGGTCTCTCGCTTTTATCTGTGTTTTTAGAGGGCGATGATTCGGGTTGCTTTTTATCTTCGGGTCGTATTTTGACGTATTTTCCTTCTAGACTCTCTTCTCTCGCCAGCTCATGATCATGGTAGCTTGTCCACTAATGTTGGCCCGTTTGAGGTTTCAATTCAAAGACGTACAAGCCGTTATAGACTCGCAGGACTATAAGCACTCGGTTGATGTTATCTGCGGCGGGAAAGTGACAAATCTAGGATGGTTACACCAAAGCTAGTCGCAACCAAGTATCAACTTGGTAGGCGGTGTTGTGATGTAGAAGCGGCGCCAGCGCCGCCACAATCGGCTCGGCTTGCAGAAGCCTCTCTCTTCGATCGCCAGCGCCAAGGCGAAGAGGTGTGTCTCACTGATAACATCCATCGACGTCGTTCCTCCCGCGTCGCAACCAGTCGCGAATTGTCTCAGTGCGCAACATGGCACAACCAGCTCAGGTGCCAACGCTAAATAGCACATCATTGCCAGTCCAGACCAGGATCTGCGTTGCGCGATAACGTCATGTTTCATGCTTAAATTTTACAAAGCATTTGAGTAACCTATTTACCATCAGCCCTGCACATGTGTCGGCGCACTTTCTGCTTTGCTTACTTTTTATAGTTTCTTGCCCCCAACGTTTCAACGGGTTTCGTCACCTTGAATCACATTGTTATCTCGAGTAATTCAAACGGCTTTGGAGGTAGGGGCATTGTGCATGGATACAACTACTGTAGGCCGGCTATTATTATGGGCGGTCCTTTGCGCCTGAGATGGGTGGTCAAGGCGGGTCACCAACACCGGTCGCGCTCTTGGCAACAAGGCGCAGCAAGCATCTTGGCCCTAGTAGGTAGAGTTGTAGTACCCAGAGTATGGAGTAGTACCCTGTTGTCCTCAACTCGTCGTCGAAAATTGTCTTCTGTCGCACCGTGATTCGCCAAGAGCGGCTGCACGCCACCCCGTGCACTAACTTTACTGGATTGGATCTGCGCATCGCTGCCGGAGGCTGAGATTTGACTCCTTCCGGCTCCATCCCGCCAAGACGGGTTGCTGAGATGGGCTGCGGATGCCAACACTTTCGGCAATTGCCCGCGTCTTTGCCTTTTTTTATCTCTTGTTCGGTCCAGCCACGCAGATCCCTCGCCGGTTTGTACCGATAGCAAACGATCCCTGCAAGCTGATTGTTGGCTCACGGGAGGACAAGGTGGCTTACGGGAGAACATGGACTTGAATGTCAAACCTCGCCCGCATGCATGCAGAATAAGCTTAATCTTCTGGTGGGGGCCACAAGGTGTACGCGCAACACCCAAGCTTGCACCAACACAATGTCTCAGCACAGATGCGAGAGTGGAATCTCAATATCATGCGCCGTTCTTGGCGTTAGGCACATATGCCCTTTGTGACCCCGGTTTGGGCGTCCCAGGATTGCCCTGCTGTTTGATAACAAACTGGACTCTCAAATTCCCGGGGTGTATAATAGGGGCAGGATCTGTCGTCCAATCTGGGCCGTCATTTCCGTAGGCTGACTTTTTTTTTCATGTCTAGCACTCTTTGATACCTTCACTTTACACAGGCCAAAGCGTTAGTATCAGGCCATTTAATAAAGACACATCATGGACACGATTGGGCCCGGTTCGCCCAAGTGCCTCAAATATGCACAATTTACAGCACATCTCGGACGGTGGCAGTTCAAGGTGATATATTGGACATTGTTCATCACAAATTTGCTACTTCTATTCTTCGGATCATACATATATATCAAGTGAGAAGCCTTCCATCTTGCACTCAGCTGTCGCTAACCAGCTTCAGAGCCCAAGATGCCCTGTCAAAATATACCGAATACCCCGGCAAGCTGCAAAAGCGGCTTCGAATATTCATCGGCATATGCACAGGCTGCGTGCTATCCTCGACTGCCATTGTGATTATGGAAGCCTATGCGTTGTTGGCCCTACAATTCTGCGACGGCGAGGACCTCATGTCCCTGTACTGGTCGACTTGGACCATGATCCAAGTTGGGTCACTCATTGCCATGGTTGGCGTCATCCTCGCCATGGTACACACGCTACGGGATAAAAGGCACCCGTGAGTACTCTCTTGCGCCAATACTGCGACAAATGCCGCGGTATCGCTAACAGATTATAGGCCTTGGGCGCTGGCACTGGGTACACCAGTCCTAGTCATTGCAGGGTTGCTGCATATGTGCTACCTGTGCACAAAGGCGCGGTTCCAGAGTTTGCGAAGAAAACGTTTGACAGACACGGAAACAGAACCACCATTCAGTAGAGTGTACGTAAACAAGCAATTGTACGTGGACCAAGAGCTAACGCAGACAGCAACACTATCGGCCCCAGCTCCAGTGATTCAATAGACGAAACCATAAGGGGGGAGTTTATTGGTTTCACGGTAGAAGGAGGTCCAATAGTGCGATTTACAAACACCGACGGCGTCGACGTTCCCCAAGGCGGTGAGCTTTTGGGTCGTTGTGGTACAAATAGCGTACTAGTTTCTTATCGCAGAGATTCCGTTCGCTTTTTGACGGACGACCAGGAGAGCAACCGAGATACACAAGAAAAAGCATAGATAGGACCCAGTCTGAAATTTTAGCAGCGAATCATGACCAGAAATGAAGACAATTGACACTTAAGTTCCGTCGACCGTCCAATGACAGGGCGGGTAGCAGTCCAAGTCCTGGCTATACGCACGATAATAGAGGCGACAGTGGCGGCAGAGGCGGAATTAGCGCCCGCAGTTCTAGTAGCGCCGACAGAGCCTACCTCCAAATTTTACACAAGGCCTGGCCACAACCTTTTAGACCTCAATAGCACAAGTTTGCTTACCTGTCTACAATAGAACTTCTACTATGGATGGCACTGATTCGGTTCAGGCTGCCAAGCCCTCTATACATTGCCGGCTCACTACGCAAGCGGGAATGGTTGCAAGGCTGGCTTTTGGTGATGATTAGAAATGCACGTCTGTCTGTGAAAATAGTGGGCGGGGTAGTTTGGGCTGGTGGGCTTGGCGGGGCAAATGTCAGGTAACATTTTAAAATTTAGTACTAAAGTAACTACCTTATTAGTAGTAGTTATGTCTGTTTGTAGATTCCGTTGTCGGCTGCTTGCCAACTTTAACTAATCAAGCTACAACATTCTGTCCTTGCGCCACGATCTCTGCACCCTCGACAACACGTACCAGGCGGCCATTACACCTCGATTTTGGATTCTTTTTTTTCTGCCAGCCTGAAACGCTCCGTTGCCGCAAACACTTGTCGCAGCGCCATTATGGGCTTGGACAAGGTCAAGCACGTTGTGCTGGTAAGTCGCCTTATCCGGCTTCATTGGCGCGCCACTGACAACGCAGGTCCTCTCCGGCAAAGGCGGCGTCGGCAAATCATCCGTCACAACACAGCTCGCCCTCTCGCTCGCGCTTGCCGGGCACTCGGTCGGGATACTCGACATTGACCTGACCGGGCCCTCGATCCCGCGAATGCTCTCGATCGAATCGTCAAAAGTCACACAAGTGCCCGGGGGGTGGGCGCCCGTACTCGTGCAGGCCGCCGACGCAGCGACCGGGTCCGGCAGCCTATACGCCATGAGTCTCGGGTTTCTGCTTCCGCAGCGCGGTGACGCGGTCGTGTGGCGTGGGCCGAAGAAGACGGCCATGATCCGGCAGTTTTTCAAGGACGTGCTGTGGCCCGACGTCGACTACCTGCTCGTCGACACGCCGCCGGGGACGTCGGACGAGCACATTTCGCTCGCGGAGACGCTGCAGCGAGACGCACGCCCGGGGCAGGTGTCAGGGGCGGTAGTGGTGACGACGCCGCAGGCCGTGTCGACGGCAGACGTGCGCAAGGAGCTAAATTTCTGCTCTAAAACCAATATACCTGTGCTCGGCGTTGTGGAAAATATGAGCGGTTTCGTGTGTCCGCACTGCTCGGAGTGCACCGATATATTCGGTTCCGGGGGCGGCAAGGCAATGTCAGAGGAGTTTGCCGTCAAGTTCCTCGGGGCGGTGCCGATGGATGCGCAGTTTATCACGTTGGTGGAAGAGGGGAGGCGGCCGCAGTATCCGGTGGGTACGCAGGTGAATGGGAAGGATATCTCGACAGAGCAGGGCAACGTCGATGATGCGGGTTCCTTGATGGAAAAGTACAAGGATTGCTCGCTGTATCATGTGTTCAAGGACATAGCGCACGGGTTGGTCGATGGGCCAACGAGCGAATAAACAATACGAACTGAAGATACTATTACATATAGACGGCTGGAGTTTGGCAATAGCGTTACGAATGAGAAATGACACTTGATGTATGGGATCCTGACTCACAGTGAGGCAAAGCTGAGCGGCGAAATACGGAACAGCCAAAAAGAGTACATAACCATTCCCATCCACATTGTATGCCACTTAATAATAGCGCTAAAAGCCAAATTATTAAGATAGCATCTGTCCTTAGATCTGATTCCTACATTTCAAGAAGAGCCCTTTACAACCTATAAGGAGCGCCAGCGCTACGGGCGCAGATGGCGCTATCGGCGGCATGTTGAGTCACGAGCGCAGTCGCACGGCGCTCGTGGTAGTTGGTAGGATGCCTCGTAGGCCTTTCTGCAAGAGATACATGCCGCCAGGCTCGTATTTCAGCCGGTGGTAATTCACGCATGCATGCCCGATGCTAATCACTGATGCCTATGCACGCAAATGCACTCGCCTGCCTCGGAACGGGCTGCCCGCTGCGAGGCACATCAGCCCAAGGCAAAAAATTACATCCGTTACCACGACGCATGAAATGTCTAGAACACAGCTAAGACGGCGCTTCCAATGGGATAAAAGTCTGCGACTAATCCGTAGTGATGAAGAGCTGGTGGCTGGCTGGATGGTGGGTTGCATGCAACTACCTTGTCATGCTCAAGTCGGCATATAAGAAACTCGAACAGGACATTCGCAGACGAGCCGGACATGAGAGGAGGGGTCTTAGAAGGACCAGAAACATTCAATGAAGATCGGATGAAGCTTTTCAAGCACAATGTGCACTCGAAGGTTAATATGTGATCATCACGGAAGCCTGAGCAAGAGTGGCGCTGCACTAGCCCAACCCGGCCGCAGGCCTTGCGGTCTGATCGAGAGAATTTACTCTTGAATGTTTTTTCGAGGCTTATGTAAATGAACAGATTACGGAGTACCAAAGCTTAAAATAATATTTTCCACATATCTGAATTAATTTTAATAAGCATTGCAGCATGTTATTTGTGAAAAGCTGTCGTGACCCTCCCGCGTAGGTACCCAAGTACGCAGGGGTTCAGAAATTTTTCCCGCTTCAGTGGGGACGTCACCGCTCGCCCAACGCCCAAATATTGACACACAGAAATCTCGTCCAGCTCTCGTGCCAGCTTTCCTGCTTCTTGCATTGCACAGCCATTGCCTCCCGAAAACAAGACACACAATCAGACACACATACGCGCCCTGTACCCTGCGGCTGCGAGTTTCAGCCTTGCTCTGACTCTTTGTTCTACTCGCCTCTGCCGTGCTCTGCTGCATACAAATTTTCACCAGTTTGCGCCTTTTGTGGCCCCGAAAGATAAAAGTCTTCTTCTTCCCCTCATCTACCTTCGACGACGGCTAGTCCTGCTCGCTAGATCTCCTAGCCCATCGGCACGCCATACGCTTCGCTTAGCTTCGCTCTGCCTCGCGTTTTGCAATCCAATGTTGCGAGCCGTCTGCTAAACTCCCGAGCTTGCTCATCTACACCACGACGGCCGTGACCGCCTCGACTGTCGCCCGTCCACGAACCTTCCAGTATCTCCATCTGCACTTCTATGCGTCCAGCGGACCCTCTGCGCTTCCTGTTCAACAGACCGTCAAAGTATGCCAATCGCAAACTCACCACTCGGCATCCAAATCACCCCCGCTAACATGTTTGTCTTCTGTAGGCCCCGATAGCACGACTCTTGCTACATAACCCCGCTCATCGTCCGCATCACCGCCGTATTATCCCTTCAAAAAGCAGATCCTAAAGTCTGCTAGCTCCGATACTCCCCCATAGGTATCGGACTGCAGCCTAATTGCCACAATTCCTCCCGAGAAGCGGTTCCAGCACTCCATATTCCGACCGCCCTAACGTCCCCTCCGTGACGTTGTCAATACCCCTTCCCACCAACGCATTGCTGCTGGCTCCGCCAGCGCCCGAGACTCACCACTTTCCTGTGGGCCTACTCTCTCAAGCAGACGCCGCAAAGTCTGTTTGAGCGGCAGCTAGTGCTCCGCGGACTCTGCCACACGGGCAAAGAACCTGTCAACGAACATATCCTCAAACAATTACCGACCGGCCGACATCTATCGCCGTCATCATGGTCCAGTACTCGGTCCCGAGCAACTATACTTTTTCTCCGTCCTCTGCCACTCCTCACCTGACCATCAACCACGATGTTGTTGCCGATTTAGACTCAAGCAACGCCTTTGAGGGCCCGGAGAAGCTCCTAGAGGTTTGGTTTGCGCCCAGCGCCGATGCTCTACCTGTTAATGCCTCCCCTCTCGGTCTCAAGGCTGTCAACAAGGAGACCTGGGAGTCCATGCTTGACATGGTTCACTGCAAAGTTCTCTCTGTGCTCGAGTCGGACACTGTCGACGCCTACCTCTTGTCCGAGTCGAGCATGTTTGTGTTCCCCCACAAGCTGATTCTCAAGACTTGCGGTACCACTACACTTCTGCTTGGTCTCCAGCGCCTTCTACATATTGCTGCCGCTAATGCCGGCTTCCCGTTCAGCAACGCCAGCTCCGTCGACAACATTCGCGCTGCCGCTACCCCGTACCGCGTCTTTTATAGCCGCAAGAACTTTCTCTTCCCCGATCAGCAGCGCGGCCCTCACCGTAGCTGGAAGCAGGAAGTCAAGTACCTCGATGATATGCTCGGCCACGGAAGCGCTTACATGGTCGGCAAAATGAACGGCGACCATTGGTACCTCTACCTAACCCCTCCCAACCAGGAGCTCACTCCCCCCATCACGCCTCAGTCCGAGACCAATGAGAAAATCATCGAAACCGACGGCAGCTCGGATCTTGGTCTCATTGAGTCGAGCGGCGATGAGCATGTTGACGAGACCTTGGAGATTCTCATGACTGATCTTGATCCTGAGAATGCAAAGCAGTTCTTCCTTTCGCACGCGAGTGCGGTCGCTTGCGATAGGATGGCTGCTGAGAACAAGGCTCGCTGCTCCGCAACCCATGAAGATGCTTCCGAGCCGCTGGACGAAGTTGACGTTTTCAGCAACGGAAGCGACTCTGACTTGCACGATGAAGTCAATACGCCTGTGGTTGACGAGTCTCTTACCACCGAGGGTCACGCTCTTGGCACTGTCATCTCTGACAACTGTGGATTGGCCAATGTCTACCCTACATCGGTCTATCCGGATGCCCGCATCGACGCTTACCTTTTCAGTCCCTGCGGGTTCTCTGCCAATGGTGTCGTACCGGCCCCACCCAATGCGGACGGCGAGAGCAAGGCTTGTCACTACTTTACCGTACACGTCACCCCCGAGAACGGTTTCTCCTTTGCTTCGTTTGAAACCAATGTGCCCGGCGGACAGAATGGTCGCGACACTGCTGAGATTATTGAGCATGTGGTTGACATTTTTAAGCCGGGCCGCTTTAGTGTCACGCTTTTTGAAGCCAAGGGCCGCCGGGCCAACCCTTACGGTGTTGGTGCTGACCGAATCCGTGACCTGGCCAGCAAGCGTCTCGCTGACCCTGTCCCTGGCTATAAGCGCGTTGACCGAATTGTGCACGACTTTGACGACTATAACCTCGTCTTCCGTTTCTTCGAGAAGGATGGCTTTACTGGGCCAAGGGGTGCTCGTGTTGGAGAGGAGTAAATCGCCCTTGTGGTCGGAAGGATGGACGCCAAACCCACTTGGTCTTGTTTTGATGTAACGACCAAAAGTGATCAGGGACCTGGGTGCCCATTTGAGTGGCAGAATTTCCTTTTTGCAGGGGTGATGAGCTATTCTTGACGTTTACTTTCTAGTCTCTCATTTTCATCACGACTTGAGCTCTCAGCCAGCCGCTCATTGACTCCATTGCGTCTCGCAACGGCTACTGCAACGTACCTATGAGTTCTGTTTTGATTTACGACTGCATATTAGCAATATTATCCTCATTTCTCTCACACATAATTAAACCTGTAGTTTCAATTACGGCGAACTTACGGAGTAAACTGGCGTGAATCCTTGTTTATATGATTGCTCGTCTTGCAAGTCTGGCTTATCGATAAGTACCGGACCCACTTTGTGTTCCCTGTTGGCCGAAATTTCTGCCACCTAAATTTTTGCACTCGAAATTGGAAAAGACAAGCCAAGTCACGATCCTGTGAATCTTTTCGCAGGCAGAATCACACGTCGCAGGACACCCGATCGAAAATCTTTTTATCTGCTCTACTACCGATATCCACACACGACACCACCCAATCCGCCACCATGCATCTCATGTATACCGTCGATGAAAAGGGCAACCGCCTGTACACGCTCAAAAAGGTGGCCCACGGCCAAGTCACCAAGAGCGCTCACCCGGCACGCTTCTCGCCCGACGACAAGTGGTCGCGCCAGCGCGTCACCCTGAAGCGTCGCTTCAACCTTCTCCTGACCCAGCAGAGTGCGCCCCCCCCCCCCCCCCCCCCCCCCCCCCCCCCCC
>JAAHCF010000679.1:0-20398 GCA_038367545.1 Beauveria asiatica | reverse complement strand
CCCCCCCCCCCCCCCCCCCCCCCGGCCGCCGACGTTACCCAGCCGCCCGCTTCATATATCAAGGGCCGCGGCCTCACCTCTCTACCTTTTTCCTTTCTTTTTTTCCCTTCTTCTTCTTCAGCAAGTCTTGTCAATCCTATATTCCCGGTTCTGTTTGTTTCGTTTCAATTTTTTTTTTTTTTCCTCTTTGCATTCCCAAGAGCTGGTCTCTTTTTCCATATTCACTTCTTTAATAATCATCCTCTCTCAAGCCGCATATACAATCCAAACCACCAACGATTGCAACACTTTTTGCTCGATTATACACTCAAGTTGCTGGTCAGCTTTGGAGAACGATTATACCATTTCTACATATCAATTTTTTTTTTTTTCCTTTACTGCCTGCATTATCCCTCTCCCTCACATCACCTAATAAACGGAACCATCGGAATACTTGCTCGAAACGTCCCCCTTATACACCATCATTTTTTTTTTTGATAACATTGCCTCGTTCAAGAATCTTGTTTCGTTTCACGCATTTTGACGAATCATTACTATTTTCTGCATCGCTACATTTTACGACCATAAAGACAAAGACTACACAACAGCAACAATGTCCGCCATTCAGCTTTCCTTTTCCCTCCGCGTCTCCTCCGGCGTCAAGGCCGTCCACCTCCTCGGCTCCTGGGACAACTACGTCGGCCAGCTGCCGCTCTCCCGAGACAAGACCTCGTCCAAGTCGGGCTCCTGGAAGGGCACCTTTCGCTTCCAGAACACGACCCTGCAGACCGGCCAGCGATACTGGTACTACTACATCATTGACGGCTACCACGTCGCCCACAACCCCAGCATCGCCTCCACCACTGAGCCGACCACCGGCCGCGAGCTCAACATTCTCGACGTCCCCTCGGACAAGTCTTCATCGTCGTCCAAGTCGTCGTCCAAGTCGTCTTCCAAGTCGTCGTCCTCGTCGTCCAAATCGTCCTCGTCGTCCAAATCCTCTTCCTCGTCCAAGTCGTCGTCCAAATCGAGCAGCAAGAGCTCATCCTCGTCCCGTCACCACTCCTCGTCCTCCTCGTCCTCGTCCTCCAGGGACAAGGACCGCTCCCACTCGTCGCGCAAGAGCCTGTCCGTCGACATCCCCAAGGGCCGGCCCCTATCCATCTCCCAGATCAAGGCCCCCAAGCCCATGTCGCCGCACGCCACCAAGCACCTGCTCGAGTCCGACTACCACGGCAACTCGGAGCTCGAGGAGCTCGCCGCGCGCTTCGGCACCGCCGGCCTCGACGACGACCTCGTCACCGACTTCTCCACCTCGCCCGTCTCCTCGGTCGGCTCCGCCTTTTCCTACCGCTCCGACAGCTCCTCGCCCTCGTCGTCCCTCTCCGGCTACAGCACCCCCAACTCCGACTGCAGCACCTGCACCTGCGAGCGCTACGGCATCACCCGCCGCGGCGAGCGCGTCAAGCTCGACTGCGGCGGCTCCCGCTGCGGCCACGACGACGACGACGACGACTCCGACTCTGACGACTCGTGCGCTAGCGACGCTTACGAGTCCGAGGACGAGCGCGTCCGCCCGCGCCACGGCCACGTCAACGTCTCCCGCCGCCACGGCATCATTGTGTCCTGAAGCGCGTCGCCGCGCAAATCGGGGGCGTGAGCGGGAGGCGAGCGTGGTTGGTCAGCGCAGACTACAGGCCGGTGGTTCTCGGCTGTTTCGTTCATTTTCTCTTGCAGACGAGCAGACGCTGGATTCCTTTCAACGCCTGGCTGACTTTTGCACACGTTTTGCTCTTCTTTTTTTTTTTTCTTCTCCCCTCCTGCTTCTTTGTTGTTGAGGCGATCTTGTTCCATCTTCGCCTCGCAGAGCCTCGTCTAAAATTTTGCAAAATATAAACACCCCCCCAATTCCTCACGCCTCCCCGGCGGGTTGAGGAGAGCGCCAAGCTGGTCTTGCGAATGCTCTCGAGCTCGCCCGCCGTGGTTGAGAGGGCCGTGATGACAATCTGGGTCGATGCTACGACTCCTCGCAGCGACGCGCCACGCCTCGGCGTCCTGCGAGCTCTTTTTGCTGTTGAAAAGATATTTTAATGTTTCTTCATTGTGTGTTTTCTTGAGCGACGCAGCCCTCGCTAGGTTGCAAAACAGTTCCTGGCTGTTTCTTGAAGCAGGACTGTGTCAATGGGAGAATTGCTATCAGGTACGTGAGATATGCAAGCATCTACTCCAGAGAAAAGTTGTGGATTTGGTCAGCGCCAAACGGTAGATGGTGCAGACTAGCCCTGCCCGGGTCGGAAAAGCTTTACTTGGGTCCGTGGATAGAGACGATTGAACTATTCATTTATATTGCTGCTGCCTTGCCTGTGAAGTAGCGTACTCATTGTCGCCGACGGACGTACTTTTCCTGATTGAACTGTAATTATGAATAAGTAAAGTATGTTGCGTCTTTATCAACCCTGGCTTGAAAAACAGGAGTGATATTTTCATTATAAGCTTTTCTGTATACAACCGTCATTCTCATGGCCTCGGTGATGAATGAGTCGAGTTATTTAGGTGAGTAAAGTCTATATGCTTTTTATACATCAGAGTTGAGAGACTACAGGAGGAGTGTTGGGTCTACGTCATGCTCAGTAGACGCATCTACCGATCCAGAGCTTGGCTTTGACACTAGATTCCCAGTTAATCACTGCAAACCACAACTCTAAAAGCAAAAGCAAAAGCAAAAGCAAAAGCAAAAACTCACCATTTGCCAATACACGCCCCTTTTCCTCAACAGCTCCTGGTGGTTCCCCCTCTCCAGAAGCTTCCCGTCGCCAAGGACAAAAATCACATGGGCATTCTGCACCGTGGCCAGGCGGTGCGCCACGACAACCATGGTGCGGCCGCGTCCGGCGCGCTCAAACGCCGCCTGGACGAGCCTCTCGCTCTCCGAGTCGAGCGAGCTGGTCGCCTCGTCGAGGAGCAGGATGCCGGGCTGGCGAATCAGCGCGCGCGCAATGGCCACGCGCTGCTTCTGGCCGCCCGACAGCGTCACGCCGCGCGAGCCAATGTTGGTGCGGTAGCCCTCGGGCAGGGAGACGATGAAGTCGTGCACCTCGGCCTCGCGGCAGACGCGGTGGAGGTGCTCGTCGGTGACGGTGGTTTCGTCGACGCCGAGAAGAATGTTTTCGCGAATGGTTCCTGGACGTTGAGCAAAGGGAGTGGGTTAGCAAAGAGGCATGATGAGAGGAAGGCTGGGATAGTTTTCTTTTTCTTTTTCTTTTTCTTTTTTTCCCCCCTTTTCCAAAGGTTTTGATAACTTGCCTCGGAACAGCGTCGCTTCTTGGGCGACGAGTGACAGGTGTTGGCGATACTTGTAGACGTTGCTCTTGGCAATGTCTTGACCGTTGCAGAGAATGCGGCCTTGGGTAGGTTCGTAGAATCTAACATGCCAATTAGTTCCGACTTGATTTTCCTAAAGAATAATCACACACCTCTCTAGCAAGGAGATGATGCTAGTCTTTCCGCAACCAGAAGCACCAACCAGAGCAGCAAACTGGCCCTTTTCAATCGTGAGACTAAGCCCGGCAAACACGGGCGCATCCCTTGTCGGGTACCGAAAGTGCACATTCTCGAGTTCAATCTTGACGCCGCCGCCGCCATCCGCAATTATTCCGCCTCTTTCCCGGTCATCCCCGTCATCCCCGTCATCCCCGCCGCCACCATTGTCGACAGCTTCCTTGTTCTGGGAGTCGCGCAGCCGTAGGATGCGATTCGCCGCGTCCTTGACCTGCGCGGCATTGGGCCCGAAGCTGAGCGCCTGGCCAGTCGACTCTCCCGCGTTCATGATGGCGAGGAAGCACGCGAAAAAGGCCGTGAGGCCAAACTCGCCGCGCAGCAGCAGCCGCCCGCCATAGTAAAAGATGAGCGCCTGGCAGGCCATGGTGGCGCTGTCGGAAAAGGCAAAGAGCAGGCTGACCCAGCGCGCCTTTTTGTACGCGTCGACGACGTGACCGCGGCACAGCGCGGCAAAGCGCGCGCAGATGGCGTCTTCCAGCGTCAGCGAAGCGACGGTCCGGAACGCGGCAATGGATTCCGACGCAAACTGCGAGCTCTCGGAGAAGACGGCGTCATTCATCTTTTCAAACTCAATCTCGTACCGGAAGCGCCAGTACGTCGAGCACAGCAGCACGGGCACCACGACGCACAGCGAGACAATGGCCAGCTTCCACGCAAAGCAAAAGGCGAGCACGACGGAGCCGAGCAGCGTAAAGAGGCCAATGTAGACGCTCGCCATGTTGGCGCCCATCAGCTCCTCGAGCTTCTGCGGGTCGCCCGCGGCGCGCGCCGTCATGGTGCCCTGCGCGTGCTCGTCGTCGTCGAAAAAGGCGGGCTCCTGGTAGAGGATGGAGACGAAATACGCGCGCTGGTACTTTGCGCGGATGACGTTGGCCGTGCGCGTGGCCAGGAAAAAGGTGGCCGTGTAGGCGCACCCGACGGCGAGGGCGAGCACGAGCCACATGAGGCTGTAAAACTCGCTGTCGCGCCGGAAACGCGTCCGGTCCGACGCGTAGCCGAAAATGACAATGACCTTGGCAAACAGCCACGCCTGGATGGGGATGGCGGCGCCCGCGCACGCCGCCGCGAGCATCATCAGGAGCATCATGTGCCAGTGGCTGCGCGTCTCGTAAAAGAAGCGCCCAAAGCTATCAAAGAAGCCACGGTCCTTTTCCTCTTTTTTTTCAGCAGCGACAACTTGAGCCTCCTCTGCGCCTCTGCTCTCTTTATTCGTCAGCTTCGTAGTATCCTCCTCCTCCTCCTCCTCCGCCTCTTCCTGCACACCCTCACCCGCGTCCGCGGCCTCGCCGAGCGAGATGGACTGGGCATTGACCAGGCCCGCGTAGACGCCGCCGTCGACGCCCAAAAGGCTCTCGTGTGTGCCCGTCTCGACGACGCGGCCCCGTTTCAGGACGACAATGGCGTCGGCCTGCTTAATGGTGGAGAGCCGGTGCGCAATGGTGACGGTGGTGCGGTTCCGGGCGACGCGGTCGAGGGCCGCCTGGACAATTCTTTCGCCGCGCACGTCAATGGCGCTGGTGGCCTCGTCAAAAATCAAAATCTTGGGCTGGCGCACAATGGAGCGCGCAATGGCGATGCGCTGCCGCTGGCCGCCCGAGAGCTTGGCGCCGCCGTCGCCGACGGTCGTGTCGTAGCCCTGTCGTCATGGTACGGTTAGCAAGACATGGTTGGTTCTCAAGATGGTTTCGAAACCCACCTGTGGTAGCTTATCGATGAATTCGTCTGCAAAGGCCTCTTTACAGGCCGCCTTGACCATTTCGCGCTTCTTGTCCTCGGGCTCAAGTTCCCACTGCGTACCAACAAGGCCATTGCTCACGTTGACGTAAATCGTCTCGTTGAACAGAAACGGCTCCTGCTGGACGAGGCCAATTTGGGAACGCCACCATTTGACGTTGATTTCATCGATAGAGTGACCGCAGGTAGTAACCCTGCCTGATAGGGCAATTGGAGGCCCTGACTGAGCATCTAGTTCAGCCTGGGCTGCGGCGGCCTCCTCCTCGGTGGGCTCGTCCTCGTCGCTGTCGTTTTTCTTCTTGCTCTTCTTCTCAACAGCCTTGGCCACCACATGCTGCTCTTTGAGCGAGTACCAGCGCTCAATGAGGCCGACAATGGTGCTCTTTCCTGAGCCAGAGGGCCCGACAATGGCGGTTGTCTTGCCCGCCTCGAGGCGCAGACTCAGATTATCCAGGACCTTGACATGAGGACGGCTCGGATACGCAAAGGTGACGTCCTCGAGTATTATATCTTGGTCGGCAGTCACATCGGGGGCAACAAGGTGGCCGGGGTCCGGGCGAGGCGCGTCAATGACGGTAAAGAATTGGCAGGCGGCGACGGTCGCTTTGCCGACGGCGAGCAGCGGAGTGGATGTGCGCTCCAGGGAAAAGAGAAGCATCATGATGGAGAATAAGACGCTGCAATGGTCAGTATCAAGGGATGGTCAAGCTATGCGGCATACTTACACGATAATGGTGCCGACGTCTTTGACGGTACCTTCGAGGAAGGCCTTGGCGCCATACCAAAACGACAAGCTAAAAGCGGCGAATATACCAAAAAACTGTGTAAGCAAGGTTAGATTGTGATGAGATGAGACGGCAAAGAATTCGTACGACAAAACCGAATTGCAGCGCAATCAATGGACTAGTGCGCTGCGCGTTCTTTCGTGATTCTTCAATCACGGCGGCGTATTTGTTGGCGATGCGCATCTCTGCTCCGCAGGCCATGATCATGCGAATGCTGCTCAGCGTTTCACTCGCAATAGCGTTGGATTTTGCCTCGAGCTACGCAAAAAAAAAAGAAAAAAAAAAGTATCAGCTGCTATACACCTGTCTCCATGTCCGAGCTCCAATAGATACCTTGCTTGCGCGGCCTTGTCCCTTGACAATCAGAGGCAGCAGCACGCCAATAGTCAACATGATGAAGACGAGGGCCGACATTGTAACCAGCGTCAGCCGCCAGCTATAGATAAAGGCAACCACGACCGCCGCCACCATTGTCGCGTTAAACTCGATAAAGGTGCCGAGCTTCTCCGAGATGCCGAGCTGGAGCGTGTTGCTCGTGGTTGTGATTGTGCCCGTGGCGAAGCCGGGGGGCATCGAGTCAAAGACGTGGATGCTCTGGGCAAAGAGGGCCTGCAGAAAGTGAAGGCGAATGGCCGAGGAGATGCGGATGCCAATCATGCGAAAGGCAAACTGTAGGCAAATGGTCAGTTGTCGCAGACCAGGTGGGCAAAGGCAAGCGAGCGTACTTTGTTAATGTAGTTGAGAAACAGCCGGCCGAGAAAGAGGCCAAGCATGTATAAACTGGTTTCTTTTGGGTCAAATCAGCCGTCAACTTGCTCTGCGACAACAAGGAGGGGCTTACGATAGCTTTTGCAGCGTCGAGCTGAACTTGTCGGGGGACAAGGTGCCAGAGCCAGCAAAGTCGGTGAATTGGCTGGTGAAGCGGCCTGACGAGAATCAAAGTCAATGAGAGGACGTCTGGTGATTTGAGTTTTGGGGTGTCTCAAGTACCAAAGACAACGTTGAGCAGCGGCAGCGTGACGCCAGCGCCAATAGAGGCCAGGGAGCCGAGGGCATACGCAACAAAGTCCCAGTTGGTGGCATACTTGAAGACTCTCTGGACAAGTCGGGCGCGAGTTAGTCCGAGTCGGACATGTTGCACGGCACAACCAACACGAAGCGTACCAGAAAATCATGAAATGTGGCCTCGCGCTGAGGCCGCACCCGGCTCGTCACATCCTTTCCATCCTTGTTCTTTTCCTCATCCAGCGGCGGCGAGTCCCTCTTCTCTTGAGCCATCTCTCGCTCAATGTCTTTTTTTTTTTTTCTTCTGGTTTTGATAGGCGACATGTACTGAGCGATAAAGAGAAAACCCGGCGTCGGAAACGGTTTCATGGCCTCTTTTTAAAACAAAAGTCGACGGACTCCCGGCCGACCTCAAGGCTCCGAGAGGCAGCAGCACGAGTTCAGCTGCCATGACACTAAACCACTAACACGTCAACGCTTTGGGCCAGCCCACTAATCATAATCTCGTTGCCTCGATGCGAGGAATACGGCGAGCCTTTTAGTGGAGCCTTGTTCCAGTCAACGTTGGATGAAAGACGCAGAGAGCATGCGTGGATGCCTGTGCCCCGATATACTAGGCATCAAAGTTAGCTAGCCCACTAATTCTAGTGTGTCGGGGCCACTGTCAGCAGGTGTATTTTTTTTTCACGTACGGATTAGGGTGCAAGTAATTGAAGGGACCTCATTCAGCCTTATGACGATCGGGGCACAACCACGTCTCATCCTCAGGCACGCGTGGCTTATATCTCGTGGTACAGTTTTTTTTTTTTTTTTGCCTAATTCGTTTGGCAAGTTGCCAGACACGACGCAAAACGCAGGCGTCGAGTCACTCAACCACCAGCTATGCAGCTTGGCTGTACCACCATCCACCTACCTCTCTCGACTCCAAGGCTTCAACCCCGAGAGCCCGACCCAATCGATAAATGTAAACTGTTTTGATTGTCAACCCCCGGATGAGGCGAGGTCAGCACGGGTAAATTAACTAGCACAATTAGGACAATTTTTTCCAAGACTTGTCCCTCTAATACCCGACGCCTGAATAGTCCCCCGCTGTGGGCCGCCAGACCCTCCATCTCTAGTTCAACTGTTGTTGCAAGACGCCACTTGATTGAGTTTACGGGTAGAGCTTAAAGAAACGAAATATCCAATGAAATTTCAATCAACACATCCTTATTTCCTTAATTAGCCATTCACATGTCCTTGAGCATCAGCCGTCGGACAGCAACGGCGCCATACCATACCGTTACATCGAATAGTGGAGAGCTCCCCTAAACCGATGGCGGGGTAGCTTCCTCTCTCCTCAGCTCCTGTTTTCCTTTGTGCCTTTATCCTCATCAAACAGCCACCCATCGTCTATCCAGCTGCTTTCCAATCCCTAGCGATCCCTTGTTCTCGTTCCGCCAACTGATTCTCGCACACAGCATTCCTGGGGCAAAAAAAAAAAAAAAAAAAAAAGTCAAGCATTCGCCCTCAACCCACCAACCAACCCAACCAACCTCGCCACCCAGCCATGGCCGCCTCGGACCAGCAGCTCGTCCTCCCCATCATCGACTCCCACATCCACCTGTACCCCTCGTCCGAGCTCGACACCCTCGCCTGGACGCACCCCGACCACCCGCTCCACGCGCAGCGCTCCCTCGAGCAGTACAAGGCCGACGCCCACACGGCCCCGTCCCTGCTCGGCTTCGTCCTCGTCGAGGCGGACCGCAAGCACGACCTCGCCGCCCCCGACGCCGCCTCCGGATGGGCCGCGCCCCTGCAAGAGGTCCGCTGGGCCCGCCGCATAGCCCTCGGCGAGCCCCGCGACGGCGAGGGCCACGTCCCCGACGACAAGAAGCTCTGCCTCGGCATCATCCCCTGGGCGCCGCTCCCCAGCGGGCCGGCCGTGCTCCAGAGGTACCTGGAGAGGGTCGAGGACGAGGCCGGCGACGCCTGGCCCAAGGTCAAGGGGTTCCGCTACTTGCTGCAGGATAAGCCCCACGGCACCATGCTGGAGCAGGATTTTGTCGATAGTCTGAAGCTGCTCGGCCGTCGAGGCTTTGTGTTTGAGGTTGGCGTGGATCAGCACCGTCGCGGACGGAAACAGCTGGATGAATTGATTGAGCTCGTGGACCGCGTGCACGACGGCGTACCAGAAGATGAAAAGGTCAAACTCGTCATTAGTATGTTGTCTCTCTCCCTCTCCTCTCTCCTCTCTCCTCTCCCTTCTCTCTCTCCTCTCTTTCCCTCTCTCCGTCTCCATCTCTCTTTTTTCGTCTTCTTCTTCTTCTCCCTTCAAGCACTGCTAACCAGACTCCAGACCATCTCTGCAAGCCCGACTTGTCCATCTACAACCTCACCACCGACCCCTCATTCCTCGCCTGGCGCACCACCATCTACGCCCTCGGCAAGGTGCCCCGCGTCTACATGAAGCTCTCGGGCGCCCTCACCGAGATGCCCCCCGCCCTCCGCGCCCAGGACGCCGCCCACATCTTCCAGTCCACCTTTGGCTGGCTCGGCGTCGTCCTCGCCACCTTTGGCCCCCGCCGCATCATGTTTGGCAGCGACTGGCCCGTCTGCACCGTCGATGTGCCCGACGGCCAGGGCTGGACCAGGTGGAAGGAGGTTGTCGACAAGATGTGCTGGATGGCGTCGCTCGACGACGACGACCGCGCCATGATTTACGGCGGCACCGCCAAGGAAGCGTACGGTTTGTGAGGCTGGTGTGTTTCTCGCACAAAGGAGTCGAGAGACTGCACAGATACCGAGTCAATTGATTGCGAAACTCGAGTTGATATGAACTGCACAGACTCCGAGTCAACATGTGCAAGGTCACGACAATTTAATTGATAAAAAGGAAAATACACGCAAATCAACTCGCTCGAATTAACATTTTGAAAACAAATGCAAGTCATCATCATTAGCCAGTTTCGAAGAACAATGGTACCAACGCCAATCATCCATGACGACATGAAAAAATGATGCTCTCTCACGATAATCCATCCAACACGCTTCACATGTCCAGCGAAGCCAGTCATCCACGACGACACGAAAAATAATCCTCTCTCGTAAAAATTCATCCAACACGCTTCACATGTCCAGCCCATCCATTCATCCAGTCCATCCAATATTTCATAACTTCATCCAACTTTGTACAGCAAGACATGGGTCCGAGGGCCTCTCTCCCTCCCTCACTCTCACTGCCCACGACCTCGATGACTGCCCATCTTCTCAATCCCGCTCAAAATGCCACTCCTTCCAGGCATCATCCTCAACCCTCCTCCCCCCGCCGCCCCGGCCGTCGACCCTCCACGGTACGCCGACCCCGGTGCGCGCAAGCCCGACGCTCTCCCCACGCTCAGCCTCCCCGGCGTCGTCGTCGTCGTCGTCGTCGTCGTCGTCGCCATTGTATACATTGACGTCGGTCTTTTCCCCGGCGACTTTGTTGCCGCAGTCAATCCCGATTCAGGGATTCCCTGTCGTGACGTAGGCGTCTTGCTGCCTCCACCACCAACAAAACTCTGCATCGACATCATCTCCTCTGCCAGCTGCACCAGCTCTCCCTTTTCCACCCTCTCCTGCTCCAATAACCCTCTCAAATTCCCATTATCCGCCTGCACCGACTGCACCTCGGCCTCGAGACGCTGCACCGTAGCGTGCAGCTCCCTCATCGTCGCGCGGTCGCGGCTCGCCTGCTTCTTGTCGGTTTCCGCATGTGCCTGCGCGGCGGCAATGACAGCCATGGTATCGTCCGGGTCGGCCGTCTTCAAGCTCGCATTCTCCTCGCGCAGCTCGTGCACGCGCCGCTCCAGCTCCTTGACCTTCTTCTCCCACCGCGCCTCGTACGACTTTTTCAAAGCCATCACTTTAGTCTCGTGTTTGCCTTTGTAGAGGCTATGTAGTTCGCGGGCCACTCTCTCCACCGCCATTTCCACTTCTTTATTCGTCTGCTGCGGCGACGACGACGCCGCCCTTTTCCCGTCCTCCGTCTCCCTGCCCGCACGCAGACCGGCAATCCTGCTCTCGGCCTCTTGGTGGAGCATCTCCGCCGCCTCGCGCCTCTTGTCGCTCTCCTCCAGCCTCCGCTCCGCCTCTTCGCGGTCCCGCTGACCCTGCAGCAGCTCGTCCTTGAGTTTTCGCATCAGGCTCTCCATCTCGCCGCCGCGCCGCGCCCAGTCGTCTTTCTCCGCCACCGCCTGTTCCCGCAGCGCCGCCTCCTCGCGGAGCTTCTCAAGCGACTCGCCGACGCGCGTCTCGGCGTCGCCCACCGCCGTCTTGAGCGCGCGCACCTCGGCTTCCTTGCCGCTCAGCGACGCCTTGAGCGACGAAATCTCCGACAAAAAGCCCGACTTTAGCGACTCGAGCTCGCGCGAGGAAATCGTGGGCACGCTGCGCGGCGTCGGTAGCGGTGGAATGTCAAAGTCGATGAGCGTTGTCGTGACGCCGGCTCTGCTGGGCGTCGCCGTCGTCAGATTCGGCAGCGTGCTCGATGACGGCAGCTTCTTCTCCGGCGAGCGCCGCGGATGTCGCAACGAGTCGGTAAAGTCCATGAGAAGATTCGTTGTGTTGCCACCCTCATCTCTGGTGCTTGAACGCGACGACGAAACACCGGACAGGGTTGCCAGCTTGGCGGGGCTCTGCTGCGCGCGCCAGTTGGCATAGCTCGTGAGCGTCGGGACGGCCGAAAACGTGCTGAACGTGCTGACTCCCGACTCGTCCGGATTGAAGCCGCCATCGTCTCCGTGGCCGCTGTTCGTGCTTTTATCCTCGTCGTCCTCGAAAATATCAATCGCGTGCCGCAGCCCGCCTCCATTTGTCCGCATCACCTCGTCCAGGCTAACCTGCCTCTCACGCACCGCCGCACCTCCGTCTCCGCCCACTTTGACCGGGAAGCGCTTCTCCGGCGACGAAATCTTTCTAGCATTTCGCGCTGGCGGCGGCCCCATTCCCTCTCCTGCGAGGTGCTGCTCCTCGCTGCTGCGCTTGCGGCTAAGAATCTTGAGTGGCGACAGTTCCGTCCCCGAAATGACGCGGCTATGGCGGCGGCGATGGCCGGGCGACAGGGATGGCCCGCTGCCGTGCTCCTGCTGGCTGCGTTGCGTGGCCGTCGTCATGGTGCTGGTGTTGCTGATGAGTGGCGACGACATGGCGTTGTTGTCCCCGTCTTCGTCATTGGAGTTTGCCGACGTGCAAGACACCATGTACTTGCGAACGTCGTAGTCGTCGTCGAAGCGGCGGGGACTCGGAGAGCTGTTGAGAGCGGCATCACAGGCCGGTGATAGCGGAAACATGGCTTTCTTTTAGTAGTGACCCGTCGTCTTTCGTTTGCTGTGATTTAGTTTTCGTGTTTCTTGTGTTTGTGTGCAAGCTCAAACGCATCGAGGCAGAAAAAAAGAAGAAAACTCGAGTATGCAATGCAATCATCCAAACTTGAAATGAAATCTTCGTCTGTTATTGTATGAGTTTGTTTGAAGATGCAAAAACAGAATGTCATTTTATGCCAAAATAAAGCCGTCACCATGCCAGTCGTCGCTGTTGAAACCCACATGCAGGGAGCCGCATATGTTGATGGTGTTGGCTGGGCAACGGTATCATCGAGTACCGCAACACGTGACGGTGACTTGTGCATATGTAGCTTGTGCGACCGCGCAGTGCGCATCGCTGTGCAAAACTGGAAAAATGAAATGGATAATTCAAGAGAAAATGCAGGCATGTCACGTCAGAGGCTGTATATGTGTAGCCTTGCATCAGAGCCAAAGGCGTGAAAAAGTGTAGATGATCTCGTATTTCGTGAAGAAGCGCATTGCATCTGAACAAGTTCACGAGGACTCGTCCGAATTGCCAGAATTAATCGAATGCAGTACCTCGCCATTGCAGACAGTCACAAGTTATCCAAGGCCGCCGACGCTAAATCCTCAATAGCTTTTATTGTCATTCATAAATCGTCAACTAATAAAGCAACATGTCCAACGAAGAAGAAGAAAGCACCAAAAAGTGGTGGCCTGTTCGAGGAAGATAAGAAATGGAATGCCATGAAAAAATGAATAAAGAATAACAGGTCGTAAAGTCATCACCGGCTTTTTCTTGCGTCCGGTGTCTCTTCCATTTCAAATAAAATGCCCTGTTTCCAACTCTTCCCAACGATGAAAGGCATTCCAGGAAAGAAACAATAGTCATTTTCGCCTCGTTTGTATATAAGAGGGGCTTGTAAATTTCCAACTTGGCTTTTTTGCTGGTTTCCATGGCGCCCGATAAGCTTCAGCTTCATTGTTTCCACCTGGGGGTCGTAACAGGCGGTATATACAAAGAAGATTGCTTCAAACATTCTAGGACCAGACAAAAACCACCAGATGAGAAATCTGCCAATGTGAGACAACGCCTTTTTTCGATCAGTCCAAAGATAATCGGTATGGTGAGGCGTGACTCGTCGAGACGCTGCGCAGCCGTGAAGAAGAATTGACTGAATAAATGGTAACAAATCGTAAAAAAATCGTGACTCGTCGCGCATTGTTGTTGCAGGGATCGAAAAGAGTTCAAACCGCTAGCCTTGCGCTAGAATGACGCAGAAGTGACTAGAAAATAGAATAAAAGAAGTGAAGAATTTTAACAGTTGATGAAAATGAACAAAATGAACGGGATGCCCAGCAGCATGACGAAGTGATTTGTCCATTGGAACATTTCGTCTCGCATCAATGGGCGGCGCAATCATTAGGGCAGTCATTATGACGCGCAGGCGGCAGTCGTCGTGACATGCAGGGCACGTGTGCTTATCGCCGGGGAGGTGCTCCGACAGCAGAGGCCGATTGATTCATGGCGTCGTAGACGGGAGCGGGAACACTAGTCTCCATCATGGTCTTGCGACGCTTCAGGTCGACGGACCCAACATTGTTGGTAACTTCGTCATCGTCACGGCCGCGCTTGACACCGGCGCTAACACCGTTGAGCACAGGACGAGGAGCATATCCATTGGTCATGGAGCCCGGCATCTCGCCCGCGGGAGCATAGACATCACCAGTGGTAGCACCGTTGGTAGTAGGGCGATCGTTGCTCATGACATTGTAGAGGTTGCTCGACTGCTGCACGCGAGGAGGTGTGTAGCCGCCATGCTGATAATACGACTGGGGCTGCGCGGCAGTTCTAGGGGTGGCACGGCCAGAAGCAGGCGGGTGGTTAGGAGAACCCGTCATCTCAGGAGGCATGTTACTGCTGTCGCTGGGCAAAGCGCTTGGGGCGCTGTAATTGTACGACGCGCGAGTAGGGTCGTAAGAGCCACTGTCGTGGGTATACTCTGTCTCCTGCTCGTGTTCACCTTCCTCGTCGCCAGGCTGCTGGGGAGCAGCTTGCTCAGAGGGAATGACACCGTTTGATTTGGCTTGGGAATGGTCAGCAAGAATGCCCGTGGTAGCTGATCGGCTCAATGGTGGAGCCATGTCGTGTTTGGGGTACGAACCAGCCTGACCGTACAGACGGTCCTGAGAGGAATTGGCAGTGCTCTGGTACGGCGACTGCTGCGTGGAGGGAGCATTGTACATCTGGCGTTGGCTGTCGTAGCCGCCGTGGGCGCTCGAGGGGTACGACTGCAGAGACTGTAGTGAGGTACCGGGAGGCGTAGTAGCCTGCTGGCCGTTGATGCCTTGGCTATGCCAGTTGAAGCCTTCAGAAGCACCCATGCCATTGATTACGCTTGAGGCACTGGTTGGCGGCGTAGGAAATGTGTGCGCGCGTTCTAGACCGGGACGCGCCAGCGAGCTGTGAGAGGCCAATGTGGGTTGGTTCCCGGGAACCTGGGCCATGGCGGATTGCTGCTGGTGGTGAATTGAAGGCAACCCGTGGCTGGAGGAGGTGCGCATCTGTTGGCCCTGGTCCTGCTTGCGGCGGTCGGCAGCGGCCATGACCTGGTTGGTGCGGCTCTGGTTGGTGGGGTGGTAGAGCAAAGAGCCAATGTTGTGTACAAACAGAGGATAGAGAAGCTCGGTAATCTTTTCCTTGTTGGCAAACTCGAGAGCCCGCTCGTAAGGAATCCTTTCTTGTCTTAGTTTCTACGTTATTGTACGTCGTCTGAACCAATAAAACATACCACACTCCCTTGAGGTGCATGGGGCCTATTTTTACCACATGACGAATCTTTTCGCTCTTGAGAATACCATCGCGGCGGCCACGGGTCATGCCAGCGACGTTCAACAATTTTGTGCCATTGATCATGTGGTTGTCTAATAAATAGTCAGCAAGTTACCAAAGCACCCCAGCGAGGATCATGTCCGAAAGACGAGCCTGGGAAAAGCGTACCTTCGCGACGGGCTACACAGATGCCGCGGGCCTCAACCTGAAAGCAGAGACTGCCTTCATCTTCCCAGAGAGTAGCAGTCACACGAGGCTTCATGCCGGGCGGGGGCTGTTGTCCAGTGCTGTCAAAATGGGCGTAAGGTTGTTGCAACGAGTTTTGGCTGGGGACACCGCCCGGCAAAGGCAGAACGTTTTGGGGCGCCGCCATGCCGTTGGAGACGGAGGGTGGCGCGGCGGGCGGCGATGTCAGGCCATTGGCATAGCCGTAGGAGTAGGGTGCGGGATTGGAGTATTGGCCGTGGTTAGACTGCAGCATGGGAGGCGGTTGTTGATGATAGTGGCCCATGGCGCTAGAGGTGACGGTCTGAGGCGCAGAGGGTTGGCCAGCCGAGAGGTGCTGGGCATAGTACAGGTCGGGCGGGTGATTCATAGCGTCGTAGCGGACGATGTTAGTGGGGGGACCTGTTATGGCGTTGAGGGGCAGAGTGGGCGAAGGCGTTTTGGGACCGTTGGAGGAGGCGGCCGAGGTGAAGGAGGATTGGGAGCCGTTGTGGGAGGCGATGGAGCTCAGACGCGGGGATGATGTGGTGGAAGATTGGGCGTGGCCAAGAGGAAGCAGAGCAAATGACGGTAATCTGTCAAGGCTCATAAATACTCGTTTGTCGAAGGTGGAACTAGTGAGAGGGGGGGAGTTTGTAGTACAACTCTGGCTGGGATCAGAGTGGCTGATGCGGCGGAACAAGAGAGGGCGCAAGCCTGCAGTCGTAGAGGTAACAATGGATGTCGAGAATGTTGTAAGAGGAAGAAACGCTAGCAGCAAGACGCGCAAGAGAGCAGACGTGTGCGACGATGGTCGAAGAGAAGGCGTGCTAATCGTAAAAGGGCATCAATTACAAGTCGTCTTAATCGTGAGACATTCGAGAGAGAAGCGGTTTCTCTAGCAAGAAGCTGGGCGCGACGGTCGAGAGAGGCAAGACACACAGGTATTTATGAGCGGACAAAAGGCTAGAGGCGGTGGAAGAGGCTGACGATGGTATCGCGAGAAGGCGGTGGTGTCGTCGGTCAAAGACGGGAGGATTCGTTTGGCACGAGGCTGGAAGATCAGGCGGAGGGGTAGTAGGAGGCGCGCGCAATGTGTGCAAACGGTGAGGTGTAGTCGGCGTTTGAATGTCTTGACAACGACGACAACGACGAAGACAGCGACAACGTCAACTAGCGGGGGGGGGAGGTTAGATGGCGTCGACAGCTGCAATGCAATGCGGTTAGCTGCAAGGTTGACAAGACGGGAGCAGGCAGAGGCGCATGAAGAAGAGAGGAGACAATGGGGGAGCAAAGCAAACGGCGGGAGAGTGGCCGGGGAGGGGGGGATATAATGCAATTGAGAAGAAGGCTGGGTGCGCTGACCAGGGCAGAAGCAACTAAGTACACGAGGTGGTGGTGGTGGTGGTGGTGCAAAGCGGACAAGAGTCAAGAGGGCAGACGATGGCGGCGCAGCGCATCAACCAACATACACGATGGCGAGAAATTGAGTGAGACAGGAACCGTTGTGGATTTGGCAGTAAAAGCAAGCAACATAAAAATGAAAAAGGGAGCAAAAAGAGGAAGCCGTACCGTCTTCTTTCTTTTCTTCCTTCCTGCCGTCTCGAAACAGAGTCTGAGAATTGGCGAAAAAATGGAGAGGTCGGTAAGCGGGTGGTGATGGACCAAGGGGAGACGGGGGGGTCTCGGCGGCGGCGGAGGGCTCAAGGTTTTAGGATGGGAAGAGGAAGTGGTTAAAAAAAAGAAGGGAGTTAGGAAAAGACGCTTTTGAAGACCGAGTAGGACAATGGTTTAAAACGATGGGAGGATAGAAGAAAGGAAGAGAGAGAGAGGAGGCCCTACAAGAAGCTGGAGCTTGGGCCGGGGATGGTTTTGTTTTTTTGGGTGTGTGGTGAGGGAAGATGAGAGAGTAAGAGAAGAGGCCGGTCAACTTGGCCCGGGTGCTGGGGGGGAGGGGGCGTTCATGGGGGTTTTTTTGTGAGAGGGGGGGGGTATCAGCAGGAACAAGATGCTGTCCGTTTGTCGAGCGTACTCCGTACTGGTACTCCATACGGATTAGAGAACAAGAAAAGGCGCCGTTTAGTCAGTCCCCTGTCAGAACATTGAATTTTTCTTTATCCTCTCTTTTTTTTTTTTTGGCGCCCATCGGGAGGAGTTGGGCCACGGAAAGGAGCCTGAGGGGGGAGGGGGGGGCCTCTGCTCTGAAGGGGGGGGGGGGGGGGGGGGGAGGACTGGGGACAATTGACAGGAAAAAAAAAAGCGAGCAAGTAAATTGAAAAGATGAGCTAGCTGTAGGGTCCGGTTAGTGACAGACAGGGGACCAAGGGACCTTGCTGGCCTTGGGTCCAAGTTTTACCAGCTTGGGTCAAGCGGTGGGCATACGAGATGTCTTTTTTGTTCCCATTCTTCTGGCCTGTTGTGTTTCTTATTTGTATTCGGAAGAAGATTTATTTATATCCAAGGAAACCGTATCTAGGGTCTTGAATCTGTTGCTGCCGCTGCAGGGGAATCGAGGCAAAAGGAAAAAAAAAATAGTCGAGGGAGTGATGAGCTGGGGCTGCAGAGACATTTGCCCAGCAGTACTGTAATACTGCGTCGTAGTACAGTGGCGTCTCCAGCGAGTGCCGCCTTTTTGTGGTGGTGAATTTTCTGCTGGTATGATTGTCAGTGAGTTCCTGGTGTATTTGCTCGGTGAATTTGGGGTAAATTTTCTCATTGTACTCTTGGCTAGTATAGTTTGTCAGCGAATTCTAGGTCAAGTTATTTCCAGTGAATTCTTTGGTATAATTATATATCAAGTCCGCGAATTCATTTGCTGCTACACTCCAGTACAAGATCCGCTGCACGGTACCTACAGCAAGCCAAAGCCGCTTCTGCCAGATCCGCCCTCTACTTCCCCCTCCCCTCCCCCCATCTCACCCAATCTCACCCCTCTTAATAATAAAGTTGCTATACCTCAGCCCTGGATGACGGGCCAGCACACAGGCCGACGAGGACGAGCATCTGAGTGGACCGAGCGGGCGTCAACTCACTCACCTCTTGTCTTGTGTCGTGTCGTGTCGTGTCGTGTTGTCCTCAACAGAAGCTTGGGGCAGCCCTGGGCCGCTTGCCTTTTTTGCCCGCAAGCATTCGCCCGCCAGCACTGGTATATGCATAATCATGAGCCATGCTGTCGAGACATGGGCCAGCTTTTCTTTTTTTTTTTTCTCCTTTGCCTGCGCCTCTACTAACAGTTCTATAATGTTTTGAATTCGCTGCCAACACATCTTCCATCTTCCTTCTTTCCCTGCCTCTTCTTTTTTTTTTTGGTGACACCAGATGCTAGCGGGCGATGGCCTGCCATTACACACCCCGCCCCTCCCCCCACCCCCCATGTCCTCGTCTCTCCTCTTGTCCCCGTAGCTGCTGACCTCTCAGCTTCCACCAAGTCAGTCGGTCAACCATCTGCCCTAATAAGTTATAATCCTTCCTTGTTCATTATTTATCCCTCTTTTTTTTTTTTTTTTCCTGCACGATTCGGATCGTGCTTGTCGTCGGCCGTTCAAGAGCATCGTCTCTCTCCCGATATAGTAGCCATCTCTAGTTACCCATTTCGCACCCTGTACGGTCTCAATCACCAGATTTTTTTTCATTTGCCGTCCTTGCTGTCCCAGCCCCGTCGCCAGTTGGCTCCGGATGGAGCTCGACAGGTTTGGCGAATCGTAGCCCGCACTCTGCTACTATCGGCCCTCGCGCGGGTGTGAGTGTGTTGTGTTGCCCGTTCCCTGTCCCGCCTTGAAGAATAAGAAAAGTGTGGGTGAATGTGTCAGTCGCTAGTTATAATAATGTACACAACAGTCGTACCAACGACGCCTAAAATAAACAGCTATAGCCCATTCTGCCCGCCGCATTTCTCATCAAGATAGCTGTTGATTAGGTCGGTTAAACGGTCCTGGGTTATTATTAATGTGCGTGCTCCAGGTGCGTGAACCCAATTGTTCTTTCTCGATCGAGCAAAACAGCCCGGCATGCCTCCATCTTCGCTAATCCAGCCCGGCAATCGATTCAAGCTCCAGTCACCGCCCAACGACCATGAAAGAATAAAAGTAAAAACAGCCCTAGCTCCGATACGGGGACCAATCCAGTTCGCTCTGCCGCTCCCTTGGGTGGGCTGCCTGGTGGTCAGCAACGACGAGCTAGCTAGTTAGCCTTTTCGTCTCCGACAACAAAGCTGGGCCGCTTTGTTAGCCAAACTGGCTGTAAGCCAGTGAATTTCGAGTATCAGTACTAGCATGATGGCTAGTTGGCCGCCAGTGGAGGCGGCCATGTGGAGAGGGGCGCCATCGCGCGCTCCCACAAGGGCGTGTTGGCCAAGCCTCTGGAGCATCCTTCAATGCTTCTCGGAGCCAAGACGACAGATGTCAATGCCGCTGCAATGCTCCGTGTCTTGCATGAAACAAGATTGTTGTGCAATACCAGGGTTCTCTTTACAAGGACCGCTATCAGTATTTATATCCAGTTCAGTTTCTGGTAGTTAGACCAGAAACAATCCTTTGGTATTCGTACCAAGTCTCAACAGGACTACTCCGTACTTTGTAGTTCAAGTATAGCATGGTGCCTCCCTGGGGGTTGATTGACACAGTTGCACGGGAGAGGTCGAGCCCTCTTTCTCTCCCAATCATCATATATTGATTCAAAGCCAAGCGAACTTGGGCGAGAGCCTGGCCCAGCCCCCCCCCCCGGCCGCTCTTTCATCCCAGCTTCTCCATGATGCGTACGTATTTAGTAGCATCCGTCTTCGTTTTTTTTCGCTGCGTGTCTCGGGCGTTGTAATGGCATGATTTACTTTTCTCGATTTATGCTTGGGCGGCCGGGGCCGGGGCCGGAAAAGCATTTCCTTTTTCCACTTGTGTGTACATTGAGCCCCTGGCAAGTCTCGACGCCGGCCGGCCGGCTTTTCTTTTTTTTTTTTTTTTTTTTTTTTTTTTTTCCTTGTCAGCGTCCTCTGTTTCCAACGT
>JAAHCF010000678.1:0-20445 GCA_038367545.1 Beauveria asiatica | reverse complement strand
TTTTTTTTTTTTTTTTTTTTTTTTTTTTTTTTTTTTTTTTTTTCCAAAGTAGAACTTGGTTTCTTTACGGCCCATTTGCAGATCTGTCTCTGCCAGATCTTGACATGAAACAGCTGCCGGTTTTGACTTTTTGCCTATGTAGTTTAAAGCCGTCGTGACCTTGCAAGCGACGCCGCATTGCTAGTGACGACATCTACTCCAGCAGTAAAGATGATCGTAGCGTCCTTGAAATGCATGACATGTATAATAAATACAATTCTTTTGCTTCTGCTATTTACCAGTCAGGAGTTTCACCTTTGTATTATTTTTTGGCAGAGATTTGGCCTGCTTCAATTCTTCAAAACTGGGCTACTGCTCTTAGGAGTCTGACTAGCAATCCTGTGTAAAAGGTTGGAACCAAGACTGTTGAGCACGACTTGGGTCCGCAGCAGTGTATTACCGGTGGCTTACAGTAACATGTTATAAGGACGATTCAATCTTTGCATCAAACGGAAACATGTACATTTTCGTCTGACTCTTGTATTGCAATTGTAAGCGTATTATCCTTGCTTCTTGCTTTTTCTGCCTGTCGTTGGTCTTGGCCGTCGTCGCCAGAAGACTACTTGTTGCATGACCACGCCTTTGGGCCAACTCGGCCGCCGACATGATTAGCACCAGGCGCCTGTTTTTTTTTTTTTTTTTCTTAGAGAAAAGGCAGCTTCGGTGAAGCAGCCGGCGCAGGTCAACTAGCACGCGTCCTTTGCGGAGCACGACGCGTGCGTCTGCGCATCATCAAGCGCACAATGTTTGACGCGCACACGCAGTCCCAACCTCGTCACCGCCTCGGGCCGCGGGGCCCTTGCGATGCCGCTCCTTTTGCAAGCGCCTACCTCCCCAACGCTGGGCACGCTGCAGCTCGTCGCTTCGGGATAGTACGTCACGGCGGAGCAGCCGGGCAAGGGTTTTCATATCCTCAATATATGCGGAGGGATGTTTGGTGGGGTGAGGAAGACGACGGTTCAGAACCCAAGCGTTGCTTTGTAGCATCCGAGCTTCCCTTCATAGGTAGCTGTTATGTTTCTGTATGTTTCTGTATGGGCATTTTCCAAGGTTTGTAATTCCTGTCTGATTCTGCATCAGAAATCTCCCCCGTTTGTTGTACTTTCCGTCAGTCTGCACGAGTCACTCAAAGTCGACTTGCTAAATGCCTTCATCTATTCCTTCTGTTTCTCCATCAGCATTTCTCGTCCTTGCGGCGTGGTAAGACAACCTGAGGCTGAAAATTGTGTGTGGGTCATGCGCCGTGGGGCATGTCATGAATGGAATTACGCTCAAAACTATTTACTCAACATTATTATTATATATGTAGACCGTTATACACTTGATTGCTTGTAACGCCATTCCCAGTTGAGGTTGATGCATGATATGTTTTTTCCGTGTTTTTCGTGCCTGTCGTCGCCTAGGCCACCTTGGCTTCCTTTAGCTTGGCCGAGATGTTCAAAATTCGGCGGGCCAGGAAGCCGTACAGGGCTAGGAGCAAGTAGTTGACGATGCAAAGGCCGAAAAAGGTGCCGATGGCGCCCATGGTGAACCAGGTCCAGGGGCGTGTGCCGAGCCACATGAGGGTCTGGGCGTCGGCGCGGTGCCAGGTGCTGCTCTCGAGATCGGTAATGTAGCCGTCAAGGTTCGGAGGCGAGATGACCTTGACCGAGGGCGAAGGAAGGGTCGTCTTTTGCAGCAAATAGTCCTTGACGACGAGTGATAGGAAGAGGGGGCCCGAGGAGAGCATAATATTGATGTAGGGGCCGTACTCGGCCCAGGGGCGCGTCACAGTGTAGTAGTAGGGTAGCTGGGCGATAGCCATGGTAAAGGCTGGGTGGCGGGCCGAGGCGATCATGAGGTCATTGGTGACGCCAGTGGGCATGGTGGATTTGAAGACGGCGACATCGTCGTCCGAGTCGTTTTCGACCTCTTGCATAGGAAAGGTCTGATTGCACTGCGTGTCCATATCGAGATAGATGCCGCCGAAATGATGGAGGACAAAGTATCGAATGGCATCGGCGCGCTGGATGGGAAAGGCGTAGTTGTTCCAGGAATCCACAAACCACGAATATTCCTTGGCGAGGAATTCTTCGGCACCCTTGTCGGTCCAGAGCTGAGGATTGTTAGTGATCAAGTTGGTCGCATTGTAGGCGGGGGGAAATCCTCGCGGCCGAGGGTTGAACGAGTGTGCTCACCATGTACTTGTAGTCCTTGTATACCTCCTTGCAGCTGCGCTGCGACTCCACCCACTTGGCGGGTATGGTATCGTTGGCGGTCGTCTGGTGAAGAATGCGCGGGATCTTGTGCTTGCCGCCAGGCGTCTCTGGGGCGGCGGTGGTTGGAAGGGTGAGCCTCGGGGTAAAGAGGTCGTCGTTGCGGCGGAGGAGAGTGATGAGGGGTTCGAGGATGACGACGAGGGCGACGACAATGAGGACGTCAATAAAGAGGAGGAGCGCGGCGGCCTTGCGCTGTCGAGGGAGCAGGAGGCGCGTACGGGAGCGGCGACGATACGGTCTCGACGGCGAGGAATCACCAGCTTCCTCGTCGGGAACAGCCTCGTACCTGGGCTGCCGGGCGCGGCCGCCCAATATCTGGGACAGCCAAGCCATGACGCGCGTAGTCGAAACGTAATTCGATGTGCGGCGAATGCGCGTCCGGTGGTGCGAGAGAGGGGGAAGAAACCGGCGCGGAGAAGGAGGTCAAGAAGGAGGAGGAGGAGGAGGAGGAGGAGGAGGAGGAGGAGGTGGAGGAAGAGGAGGCGTAGGGGAATAAGGTGGTACTGTGGCCGCAGGGCGTTGTGTTGGCCAGGGTCGGAGATCGAAGAGGGAAAAATAAGGCGTCGTTTTGGTAGCCCTATGTTGATGTATCCAACAAAGTCAGTGCGAGTAATAAGGGACCGGGCTCAGGGACGAAGGATGGGCCGTCGGCTAGGCTGGGCTAGGCTGGGCTACTGTTGGGGAGTAGAGATGACAGCCAGCAGAAGTCGTGATCAGGGGTTATGTTGTAAGTTGTAGGTAGTCATCACTGATCAGTAAGGCGGGAGGAGTGGGTGGAGTGGTGGGTGGTGAGAGTGCTAACGATGAAAAGAAAGAGAGCAGAAAAGAAATCTCGTCGCCAAGGTACGCATGCAATCAGGAGTAAGAGGCTTGGAGCGCTGAAGCCCAGCGGCTAGGTACTAATACCGATTCAGAGGGCTAGAGGCCAAAAAGAGGCCCAGCAAAATCATTGAGTGGGTTCGGATGTGCCTAGCCTGAGCCAATCAGTCTAGTTGAATGGGATCTGAAAAGTGGAGAGGATGAGGGGACTGGCTTGCCCCTGAGAAACTGCAAGACGCCGCGGGCTTTTGGAAATGAAAGACTGTGGTGCCAAAACTTTACGGCTACCTAATTATAAGTTATATAAAGATGAGGGGTTGGAGCAAGCAGAAACTGCCATTCAACAATGAATTGGGGTTTGCGAAATTAGTTTTAGCATTTTCACGGCCACCGTGTTGCCCTTTTATTTCCATCATACCTTGTCGTGTGAGCCGCAACGAGGCCTCCTCCCCAGTAACTAATTGAGTTGTAACCTATTACATTTTTAGGGCAAAAAAGCGCACCACGGCGTCCCGCCGTTGCATTGTACCTGGGGCGCTGGGGCAGGCCTCGTCAGCCCAAAGAAAAAAAAAAAAGGCCGCCCCGGGCTTGATGAGACGGCCTCCCGGTCCACTAATAAAAGTCCCCAAAGAAGACTAGCCGGCTAGCTGAACCGATGCCATTTCTCACGGCTGATTCTATTAAAATATCACCAAGACAAGAAGAAAGAAAACAACAGCAAAGCAAAGGAGAGGCCGCTGCACAGCGCTGCAACTGTGCTGTCCTTCTACTCTGCACACACCTCCTAGCCGCAGGCACATGTGATGCCATGAGCTCCAACTGCCTCGTCAGTGAATCGTCACAAAACCTGTCAGCGATAGCTATTTACTGAGTAACCCGTCAGCGGCGCTCTTGGCAGCCTCACATGCACGTGACGCCTACGTATGCATTTCGGCTCACTTTATCCGTACCTACATGTACATGCAGTCAGCCACTGACATGCCCTGCAATCAAAAAGACCCATGGGGTTTAATTTGTTTAGCAAAGTTCCACGATACTTGCCGCACAACCGCAACATCCATCTCCGCCAAATGGTCAATGATGAAGGGGTATCTCTTTGTTCCTCTCTAGCCTCGAACCAACAGTCGCCCTCCTGACCACCAATGACGACATGTCCACGGCTCTTCTCCACGTGGTGCTTTGACTAGTGAGAATCATGCAAAGCCCAACAGCTAAACTATTTAGCCTTGATTACGTACTCTCAAACCTGGTAGATGACTCGCAAACACGGAAAGAAAATGTCCTCATCGACGTAGTTATCGCCCGACGCAAGTCACGTCGACACTGCCCACAAATCTGCCTGTGCCACGCTAAAGCGATATGGCTGGCTTCAAGGTTTTGCCTCAGCCTCGTCTGCGCCTCCGCAATCATACCCAGTAGCATCGACCCGTCAACCAATATTAACCGACAATTGTTGGACGAGGCTTGCCCTGAAGAAGAATCGTCACAGCCATGATCCATCTGCCAAGCAGATAAGGCAAACCGCCCCTAGATTCGACGCAGCAAGACCATCAGAGCGTGCCAGAACCGCACCTGGCTAGCGTCCATCGTCCAGTCGCGCCTTGACTTGGCATCCATGCTAAAAGAGCCTTGTACAAGCGCAGCTGCAGACTCTCCCGCAGATGCTACGACTACCACTGCCCGTCACTTACTCATCCAAGTGGCGACAACTCTGCTGCGAAGGTGGCTCGCACGGCAGCTTCTCCTGCCGGCTACCTTGACGGACATTTATTCTTGTAGATCTGTAGGTTCTGCCTCGTACACATCGTATTCGAGTTACTGCCCCATATCCTCTACTGAACAGCCTGGCCGAATCCGTTGACAAGCTGCATTCCGCTGCCAATACCTTCTAGTCTGCCAACTGCGGCAAGTACCTCAACTTTCTCGACGCGTCAAGAGCTTCGGCTTCGGCTTCAACCTCGATGGCGCGAGCACCTGCCTGAAGCCCAACGACCAGCTCACCGAGCGGTAATGGCACAATGTACATAGTTACGGCCTCGGGCAAACATAGCGATTCCGGAGGTGGTTCGGACTCTGGCGCGAACTCCAGCCCGGGAGCTGGACTGGTCACCTTGACAGCGCTTCCGGCATCAACAACGGCGCCAATTCTAGCGAGATGAGCAAGCCGAAGGATGTAGTCCGTCATCTAACCGTGGCCCTGTGCAACGCAACTGTCCTGTAACGACCTGTGACGATGATGTGTAGATTTTTGTAATATCTCTATACGGGATACCATGTTGTACAGCAGGCGTGTTGGCCCCGAATAAGAAAAGCGTACATGAGAGGAGATGCATTAGCCTTATAGCACCATTCCCTCTTCACTTGCGAGTCACACCTCCAAGGCCCTTCATGACCAGCCATCCCGCCAGTAGTCGATGAAACCACTGCCCGAGACCGCTCTCCAGCAGCGTCGGCTTCTCGTCCTTCTTTCGCCACAGCCACGTCTCATTCACAAACTGCACCGCATCCTCCCCATCCCCGACCAGCGGCTCAATCGCCGACACAACAATCCCTCGCACCGCCGGGCCCTTGTACGAGCGCGGCACGTCAATACTCAGCTCAACCACCTCTACTACAGCCTTGTCTTCGCCGCTGCTGCCCTTCGCGCCGCCCTCGTAGCTCGTGACCCTGTACACGCCGTCAACCACGTCGCCGCGCGCGAACCGCAGCCCGTCAATGTGCGCGGCGCCAAAGCTGGCCTTGCGCTCCGGCTCCGCCAGCATGCCGTGGATAAGAAACGCCTGCGGGGTCCAGCTAAACGCCTTGTACGTCGTGCGCAGGTACGCCGTGAGCAGTGGCGACGGCCAGGACTCGTCGGTGCCGCCGCGCCGCACAAGCTTGGCGACGAGGGAGGCCGCGGGGACAGGCCGCGACACGACGCGCTCATAACTCACGACCCAGTCTCGAGGGCGCGCGAGGACGTCTGCCGGAAGGCTTTGAGGCGTGCGCGGTACGGAGACGGCGGCGGCGGCGGCGGCGGCGGCGGTGGATGATGGGGCCAGCTGCCCAGAGGTGCTCGAGGTGCGGCGTCGCACGGCCCAGTCCAGGTACACGACGTACACGGTGGGCAGGACGACGGGCAGCAGAGCGGCGGCGGCCATGCGCTGCCGTCCAAGGTCAGGGAGGGAGAAATTGAAAAGTTGCGACATGGCTACTTCGACTTTGCAGAAAAAAGTAGAAAAGGTTAGTTACGAGGGATGCGAGCCAAGCGAGCCGAGCTGCAGCATGTGCCTGGTTATCTAGGCGCATTTGAAACTAGACACTGTATACTCACACTGTACGCACAGTAGATCTGTGCTGTTGAGAACATAATTAAGCGAGAATGCCCTTTTTGAGATATAATCTCTTGCTTAGCTGCGCTTGACTCGATTGAATGCATTTTATTGATCCCCTTCAGCCATATAGTCAAGACAACCTTGTGTAAGCAGCTGGTGCCACGGCAGTAGTCGCGGCAACATGTGAAGAAGTGCGGGTCAAAATGTAGAGCTGCTTGTGGCTTTTCTATATAATTTCTATGCGGATAGGTATCTGTTTAGCTGCTACAAAGGAGAAAAGAAGACGCTAGGCTGGCAAAGGGTAGCAATGGCCGCAAGGCGGTCCTACGATAATCGCTGCTGGGCGTTGTTCTGAAAGAAGTCTACGGATGGGCCATCCTCGCCTTTACTGCCTTCGCGCCGTGCTTTGTGTAAACTACAACACCCGCTATGAAGTTCCCGCCAGAGGCTTATCGCCTGCAAGAAGCTGTGTTGTGCCATAATGCATCGATTTGAAGCTTGCAAGCAGCTCTAACCACGTCATGTAGCTGCTCGGGGAGGAGGTGGAGAAATATACAAGTCTTCTCAGCGATCCACTGACATATTCAGAATTCCTTTAGGAGCCCATACTATCTTTTGAAAGGTCTATCTCTCGCCTGACTCTGCATCGGTTCGAGCGTCGTGCTACTATTAGCCAATCTAAGAGGTTACTCGACTCAAAGTACATCTTGTTCAAAGGCTGTATGACTAGAGAGCCTGTGCCAAAAACGACGGAGCACTCCATCTATAGCTTTTTGTATTGTCTCATTAAGATTGAATAAGCCCGCCAAATCGTCTCATCACAAAATTGGCGTCCACAACGCTACAGAGTCTGCTGAGGTGCACAAGCGAGTCACCTGTGACCCCAACAACATCACACCAGCTCATGTCCACAGCTACTACAATGTTGACTACACCAGCAAGAGAGGAGCAGGTCTTGTTGCAACTGGCTTCATCTATTACTCTGCCAGTCACAGCGATGCCTCTAGGTTTCTCAGCCAGTACAAATCTCGCCATGCCGCTTCCAAACCAACGAAGAGATATATTGGTGGTGCTCGGAGTGATCCGTCTTATTATTAGCCACGCTCAAAGGCAATCCGGAAACCCATGTCGCCCATTCTTTTTCGGACACACCAACTGGTGACCTATCTCGCTGTCGACCCCAACAGCGATCCCGACAACCAATCCGATGACGAGCTTGTCAACCTCGACAACCATCTCAGCCCGCAGTCGAGCTCTCCCACCTCCGTCTCCACCTCATACAGTGGGATGGTTCAGCTATTACTGGATATGAGGTGTCTCAAGCCCTTCCTGTCACATCGCCGCAAACGAGCGCAATCGCTCTCATCAAATGCGGTCATATGCAGCGTAACCAATACTTCTCCAAAAGTACGTCGCAGCGGGGCGCTCAGCTTTACAGATCTTTTGGCCGATGCAACCCTGTGGCGGCCCAAGGTCTTGGGCAGAACGCGGAGGGGTCGTACGAGTTCCGCGCATGATTGCCTACTGCGCTGAGCACACCCAACCCTTTGCGTGACCAAAACTCGTAGATGAATCTGTCCATCGATGTACCTTGTAAATTGAAGTCGCAGTCGGCGAATCTCGTCGAAAAATATACGATCACGGAGACAAGACTAAAGCTCTTATCGAGGAAGAATTCCTCAGTTTAGACATCGTGTTCTAGATATACCTCTCGCTTAATTCAAGAAGTGATCCCAAGCAAGCTCCTCCACGACAGTATCCTGAATGAGGCGCTGCTCGTCATCCTCGTCAACTTCAGTCCAGACGTCGAACGTCTCGTCCACCTTGTCCGCCTCGCTGAACTCGCGGGTAAAGTTGCAGGGAATGTCGACAGATTCGGGGGAAGCAAAGACCATGCCGGCTCTGGTGCGGTAGTACTTGAACAGTGGTTGCTCGTCACGCTTCGAGATCTTCCCGTCCTGCACTTGCCAGCCGTCGTTTTTGCAAGCCTGGTTCTGGCAAAATTTGACACCCTTGGCGCCCGGGTTTCCAAAGCCGATACGGAACCCCGTCTTGCCCTCCTTCTTCCACCTCTTCTGGAGGCCCGAAAGCTTGCCGCCCTGGTAGCTGTTTTCCTTTCCGGGAACGCAACGGGAAACCTGATGGCCTCCATCGGCCTCCTTGGTGCTAGCAAAAGGGTACTCGTCGCAAGACTCGTACCCGGTACCGCGGTGTCCCGGGCCGGTCTTGCCCTTGTTGCACTTGTTGCCTTTCTGGCATCCAGCGCTCTTGCGGCGTGCATCTTCTTTGGCTTTGTCAGGCCAGTCAAAGGTCAATGCGACAGAAAATACTGGGTTGGCGCAACGAACGGCCCAGCACATGTTTGTGCAGACTTCTGGAGCTCTGCTACAGTCAAAGATGAGATCTGGGGGCGCGGCCTGTGTGTGCCCGACGAAGGTAGTAAGACCGACTATTCCTACAAGGGAGAGGGTAGTAAGCTTGAAGATCATCTTGGTGACGTTTTTGTGGTAAGATTTAACGGTGTTGCATATATTGCCTGGTTTCTATTCCTTTTTCATCTTTGAATGAGGCTTCCTCCTACTATTTATGATAGATTGGTTTGGTACGAGCCTTGGTCACCAAGGCTCGTCGCGCGCTTCTTGGACAATTTATTGTGTCTCATCACAGCCTCGTATGGATTTAAAGGTGCATGTCTGTGCCGCAGTCGTACTTTTCGTCCTTCCTGATGAAAGAACGAGTGGAGATACCGGCATATGCATGGTAAGCAGCCCAAAAAGCAAGAGGCGTAAGCTGAAAGCGATGTTTGAGGCGCCGGCAAAACCATGACAGATGCAGGTTTGAGTTAGTGTGCAATCGTGGCTTTGAAAGCGAGGTGTTCTGACCGACTCGGTGAGGTCTGAATGTGATGACAATTTTCTTCGCGGTCATACCCAAGGTCAGCGCCTCCCGATTACATCGAATTGCGTTGTAGATTGAGATGATCGGCCAAAAATCACAGACAAGGCTGCGACTGTGACCCCTTCATAACGGGCGGCATGAATCAAACTGACTGTCACCGCTCAGACAGCTGAGAAATAGCTCACTTCTGGGGCGCAGAATGCGGACTGCAAACAAAAGATCCATAATGAAGGACGAAGTGATACATGAACAGGCTCCATGTTGTTCAAACGCTCCTGGGAATAGCACTGTCGTTTTGACGGTTTGTAGGCTCTGCTTTTGCCCAATCAATCACTACTAACGTAGTTCATAGGTGGACCACAGAAATTGCAGCATGGCATCACGTGGAAATGACGTTGATTGTATGATGAAGAATACAAAGGCGTTTCGTTGACCCCTCACCCTGTGTAACAAAGCAGAGTCACCACCGCAATTCAAGAAACTATTATCAACATGAGCGCTGCAGAAGCGGACGATAGCATCAAGGTTTACTGTACAGTAACCGGTTTTACTGAAGACGCAATATGCGAGCTCCTGCGCAGCGACGTCCTGAGCACCGTCGAAGAAGTCAAAGAGCAGTTCGCCGTCAAGTTTGTACCAGACCAAAGACCTCTGCAGATTGTCAAACATCAAAGCGACAACTATAAAGTGCCGGATTATAGTGAGCAGTCGTATTTTTTGATCGTAGACTCGGTCAACGCGGCGACAGATGGCGTGCTGCTCTGCGATTTGGAAGCCGAACATGGGTTCCCGGATGCTGTTCGAAACATGCCAGACATGGCTGGTATGACGGCGGCGTCCTTGGGAATTGCTAATTCCGACTGGACTGAAGTACGGGAAGGAACATGGCAAGAGCAGCAGCCGCCAGTACGCCGCCTCCCCGTGTACGATAACCGAGCGAACGGAGATCGAGACAGCTTCCACCAACTTGCAAATGCCGTTGACGTCGGATTGCACTACGTAAACGATGAGGGAGACCCACCATCACTAGGCAGTATAGACGACCTTTTCAGATATGTGGCAATATCACTTGAACAGTCTTGTGACAAGGACGAGCTGATCAGGCAGCATCAGCGCTACGCGGAGGAGAAGGCGCTTGACTCGAATCGCCTTGCGGTAGTTGACGACAAGTTCGCCGCCGAGGGCGCTCTGCTCATTCAGGTGGAGCCACGAAAGGAATTGCGGTGCAAGCCCCCAGTGGCCGGTGAGCTGCTTTACTGGAACGCCATTGGCTTCATGGACTGGGAAGAGATTGAGGAGTTTGCGTCCAAGCACTCTGATTTCGAGCAAAGGTCAGTCCAAGAGCGAATGGGTGCTCTGCAGCCGCCAAGCACGGCTGACCCTGAGGTCCCAGAAACTGACGAGGCCGACCGCGGCGACGATGAGTTTGACGAGGACCAGAGCCAGCATACTCGGGACACGGAGGAGCAGCAAGACTCGGGAGAGCGCCGGTTCAGGTATTATCGCACGAGATTAGGAATGGTCATCGCTTCGATTGATGGGCAAGAAATTCCTACCAACTTTACTCGGTCGCGCCAGGGGTCGGAGGGAGTCGATGAGTTTGGAGAAAAGAGTCCAGTGCAGGATACGATTGTTGAAGAGCTTCCATGGGATTATTACCTGACAAAGAATGCTGCCGAGAAGGACGGCTAATGGTCCGGTAGCGATTTGTCGATAAGTTGGCAAATTTCCAGTTCTTAATCGGACTAAGCCGTCGTTAAAGCTGCCTGCTCTCTCTCGGTCAGGTTCATCTTCAGATCCTCGGGGTGCTAGCCATAGTTTGGCGACAGCTAGTTCATCATAACTACTCCGTAACTACAGTACGATCGATCAGTACAATCCTCTGCCGTCGCCCACCGCCTTCCCTTTTAAGAATTTTGCCCCACCCTCCGCTCCATCTCAACAGAGAGCCACCTAATAAATGAAGTTGATAGGTTGAAACCGAGGTCGCGTCCGCAGCGCATTGAGCTTCCTGGTAAGCTTCCTCTGGTTATCGATTTGAACTTCATCTCAAATAACTGTGCGCCGGGCAGCATTCCTACCTACTTCTACCTCGTCAACTACAACAATCGTCATCGGCAGGCTGGCGTTAACAAACGAAACTGAACTATCCCTCCTTCCTATCTAGCCTAGCCCATGGGCTGATGGCACTGCCCTCCTAACGCTCTACGGGCATCATCCCGGCTAAATCCGAGCTCCTCGACAAACGACACGGCTACAACGCAATGGCTTCCCTATACTCAGGTCTCCGGGTATGGCCGTGTTCTTCCCTACATTAGCTAGTCGATTGAGCCCCATTCTAATGTACTCGATAGACCGCATCGATAAGCAATATTCGCCGGTCCGGCTCGAGCTCAATACCAGCAATAGTACGAGGCGGCAACAAGATTTCGCGTTGCCAGTATGGCCTTCATTGTACCCGAAATTTATCCACGTCACCACATTTGCGAAACACAAACCCTCAGAATCCTGCTACTGAAAAGGCTGATGATGCGAGCGTTGCGAGTGCGGAGACGCATGCGCCACTGTTAAAAAAGCGCGAAAAAGAGTCAGCCAAGGGCAAATACAATCTATACGGAGATGACTGGGAGGACTCTGTAGATTTTGCCATCAAATCTTTTGAGGACTTACCACATCGTATGTTTGGTGTCAATCAGCACATGATCATCAACTATGAGCTGAAGGAAGCTCTGCGTATGATGCTGCGGCAATTCAACGCGCCGATTGTTTACTGCTTTGCATATGGCTCCGGTGTGTTTCCACAAGGAGACCTCGGCCGCAGTATCAGCGAGGCCGAGTTTCGCGCTGTGCATCCCCAACCACCAGCCGCCCTTGTCAAGGCGCAGAAAGGCTCGCCCAAGATGATAGACTTCATCTTTGGAGTCTCACACACTCAGCACTGGCATTCCCTCAACATAAAGCAGCATCGGAAGCATTACTCCGGAATTGCCTCATTGGGCTCAGGCGCGGTTTCTCATGTGCAAAATTGGGGTGCTGGTGTCTATTTCAATCCTTTCATCGAGATGAACGGCATGCTGATCAAATACGGCGTTACGAGTATCGACAATCTGGTTCGCGACCTCTCCACATGGGATAATTTGTACTTGGCCGGCCGGCTGCAGAAGCCAGTCAAGATCCTTCGCGACCACCCGCAAGTCCGTCTTGCCAACCAGCACAACTTGATCGCTGCGTTACGCACAGCCATGCTCCTTCTACCCCCAGATTTCACCGAGTCCGAACTATACAGCACCATTGCAGGTCTCAGTTACCTAGGAGATCCCCGAATGGCACTTCCTACAGAAAATAAGAGCAAGGTCGACAACATTGTTAGCAACAATGTCGTACATTTCCGCCGTCTCTATGCCCCGCTTGTCAAGACGTTACCCAACGTCGAATTCACGGGGCCCTGTCGGCTAGACGATGAAGACTGGGTGCTCGATGAGAATGGCGACAATAAATTACAGCAGGATATGGACCCTATCAAACGCGGCAACATGGTGCGACGTCTTCCTTCAAGCTTCCGCTCGCGCCTGTACTTCCAGTACCAAAAGAAATTTGCTATTCCGCGCGAGGAATTCTCCATCATGATGAAGACCACCCGGGATGACGATCCATCATCAAACAAGCGACGTCAGGGCGGCGAGTTTGATCGCAGAATCGCCACCGATAGACCTGAAGAGCTGCAGGCTTTGGTTCGCCAAGTTATTAGGCAGACGGTCAATTGGCCGAGCACCAGCCAGAGCATGAAAGGCCTCCTGATGGGTGGTTGGCGCAAGACGTATCGCTACCTGAAGGAGAAGTATGACAAGTGGAACCAAGGCAAGAAAAACAAAGCCGAGAAAAGTGCCGAGGCAAATAAGGCAGAGAAGTAGGCTCCCTCAATATCCAGCCTACACGGAAGAACTGGGTAAAACACAAGAACAGATGTGCCGATTACCCAGCGAGGCTGGCCGATGGATAGCTATGTGATGGAAGAATATGGGCAAATGTACAAAAATGGATTTCATTATAGACTATATAGATGAGTCATAAAAAACCCAAGAAAATATTAACACACGAACCAGGAAACCGTGATTATCCGCGGGGCATCCATCTTAGATATATCGGGAACACCGAGGATTACGCTTACGGCTGCGACGATGTTGTGAAGCTCACTACTCGGAAGGCTCTGGCCACCGCCTATACCATTTTTGTGCAGGCTGTCTCTCGGAGCTGTTGAGTAATGATGCTACGTTGGAGCTTCAAGCCAGCACCGCTTTCTGCAGTGAATACAGTGAACTTGTGAGCATTGGACCTCATAGTCATTGGGTTTAGAAAATGAATCAGTTTTCTGCCGAAGAAGCACATGAGAAGATTGAAACGGCTGCAGCAAGGGCTATGAATACTTGGACATTGCAACCAAGATTCGCACTCAAGCCTGCAGCAGAAGGCCCGTCTTGCGAATTGAGTCTTCCGCCTCTTTCATCACCTCCGCTATATGTAACGGGCTAAGGACTACAGCTTGCATATATAATTATAACACCAGACTCGTCTGACTACTTGAACCCTAGAAAGATGCAAACTCGCGGGCATCGATTTACTCAAAGCAGTACATCCCCAGACTCCAATCTTTACAGAGTTTTTAAATAGGCAGAAAAAAACTAGTCAAAAGCATTTACATTTCAAAAGAGCTAGTCAGGGTTGTCTGTCTGGCTCGAGCCATTCTTTGCATTGGCATCAGCCTTCCCTGTCGCTAGTAGCAGCTTGACAATACCCTCATGTCCGTTATTAGCGGCATAGTAAAGCGGCGTCGCCCTATAAATATCCTTTACATCGACATGCACCTTCTCCGTCGCTAGCAGCAGCTTGACAACACCCTCATGCCCGTTATTAGCCGCATAGTAAAGCGGCGTCCGGCCAGCGAAAGCCTTTACATTGACGTCGACCTGCTTCGTCGCTAGCAGCAGCTTGACAGTAGCCTTATGCCCTTCTTTGGCGGCATAAAAAAGCGGCGTCGCCCCATAAGCATCCTGTTCATCGACATACGCCTTCTCCGTCGCTAGTAGCAGCTTGACAATAGCCTCATGCCCTCTATTGGCGGCATATACAAGCGACGTCGCCTCATAAGCATCCTTTTCATCGACATGCACCTTCTCCGTCGCTAGCAGCAGCTTGACAACAGCCTCATACCCGCGCTCAGCGGCATACGAGAGCGGCGGCCGACCACGACCATCCTTTGCATTGACGTGTACCTTCCCCGTCGCCAGTAGCAGCTCAATAATAGACTTGTGCCCGTTCATGACGGCAAAAAAGAATGGCGTCCGGTCATCATGATCTTTTGCACTGATATCGACCTTGTTCATGGCCAGCAGCAGCCTGACAATAGACTCATAGCCACTCTCAGCGGCGTACATTAGCGGCGTCTTGTTATGGCTATCTTTCTGATCTACATTCTGCCAGTCTTTGAGCAAGATCCGCACTGCATCTTCAAGTCCCAGGTATGCCGCTAGATGCAGCCCTGTCACTCTCTTTGGAGCCGATTGGCTCTGTTTGGGCGACCATAGACTTTCGGTAGCCAACAAGACCTGGCTCGATGCTTCCACTTTCGGCGAATCAAGTAAAAAGCATTGTAGGCTGGGACAGTATGTCGAAGCCTCGCGAGCATGGTAGCCCCAGCTGTGTGCGGCGTAGGCGTAGAGCTGATGCAACTGTTGCCGCTCTTCAAACTCGTCGTCTGTCTTACAAAAGCCGCTCTCAAAGACGCCGAACGAAAGGTAAGTAACACAAATGATTGCGAAAGTCCTGTGAGCCTTAGCCATGGCAATAGTATTCTCTTCGTCGTCTGTTTCCATGGGGTTCGCTATAGTTGTAAGAGCGTCCTGGGGTGCAATGCAATTCATGTGGCTTGCGAGGTATTCTCTTGTCGTTTCATGAACCAAGCGTATAATATCGCTGTCTGCGTCGACAGTCACAAGCCCCGCGCACACAGCGACAATGATATTCGTATGCCCTCGCTTGCTTTCGTCAAGTGATGCATCACCCTCCGTTACCGCAAGGGCGTCTTGAAGCTCCGAGGTTCTCAGCAGTCTTTTGGCGCAGGTGAGCAGTGTGAGGACCCTCTCAGCGAGGTACCGAAAGCCGGGTCGTTGGTCTCTGATTCTCGTCATAGTCAATCCATATGCTTGACACAACGCATTCTGCCCTTTGGAAAGCGATTCCAACGCGGTAGTTAGTTCGTACACTGTTGTCTTGTCGACAAGGGACGCCAGCTGAAGTCGTGCAAGCAGAAACCTGCAGTACTATTAACAACCTCGTTGGACATGCGATGTATACAACTTACATGCCATTGACGCCTTCAACAATCGTAGTTCTGATTCTAGTCCTAAGACTTTGTTTGCTTTTCTCTGACAGTCCCTTGTTGTCTTTGCCTAGTAACGGCAACGTCTTCATATCGTTATCCAGGCATCTCTCCACATCTTCATCTCTGGCGCTAATCTTTACCATCTCGCTTCTACTTCCAAAGTCCTTTTCGATTGTTTGAATAGGTCGCGACGTTGCCAAGATGTTTGCTGTAGTGCCTGCTTGGAGGCTGAACATGTGCGATAAGAAAGTGGACCTGCATTCTGTTTCGCATTCATCAAGTGCATCAATAATAATGAAGACACGTGAGTAAAGCCTAACCACGGATTGGAGAGCGATTGAGATTTCATCAACAGATGGCTTTGTCTGTTTGATCTTGTGGTTATCATAGAGGAACTTGACCTCCTGTGGCAGAGATGGCCGACGTTGAGCCAGCTGTCTGAGCAGACTAGCGAGGAGATGGTCAATCTTCTGCTTCTCTTGGCTCTGAAAGTTACAGTAGATGTATGCGATACCGACATCCCTGACGCTTTCAAAGCGATGAAAGAGATCACCGATAACAATCGACGCAAGTATCGTCTTTCCGGCTCCGGGAATGCCTGGACAGAACAAAGTCTGCTTCTGTGTGGCCAGCCACGTCTGATACTGCGTCGAGTCCAAAAACCATTGGCCAGTTTCTGGTTGTCGTACCTTTAAGAGGTCGCTATACTGAGAGCCATAGTCAATGGGTGTTGGCGTTAGCCAGTTGAGAATTTTGTCATCTTCGTCTTTGGCTACCGTGGACTCGATGCGGGTAATGACTTCACTCGTTGTCCTAATCGCCTCGGAGACTGCGTATGCAGGAAATCAGGCTTCGAATTAGCATCTCAAGTCGTAGATCCATCCAAAAATCGGTACATGTCTGTGGAACATACTATTCTCAACCAGCTCAATGAGCTTCTTCTCTCCTTCCACCCTCTTTGGGGATATTTTATAAAGAAGGTCTCTAGCGTACGCGGCCGCTGTCATGGCCGCGTAGCCTTGCCATTCTTTATTCTTATGCGAGTCCGCATAGTCACAGATGCCACGAATAATAAGACACGGAAAATGATTCACAAGACCAGCTGCTTCCATCTCAAAGCAAAGAACACCCTTTTCAGTTGCATATTGGTCTCGAAGCTTGGCATCTTTCATCAGCTGGTTTGCCGAGGCGATCAAGCCGTAGTGGATAGCCGGATCATCCTCATCTTCGTCCCGGGCGGTACGTATGCTCATAGATTGGGCGTCGCGGCCACAATTGTCCAGACACGAGCCTTCCCTTTGAGGATGAATAACATGGGATCGGTATAGACAGTCAGTATCTGCAGCAGGGCGGCTGTATTTTTTCTTTAGCCGCTTCTCTGCTACTAGCCGAGTCATGACATCTTGATGAATAGAATGGCCATATCTCTCGTACTTGGCTCTTAGTCCACTAGTTGCTGTGAGTAATATAGGAGGTGGCGGGGCTAAGAAGCCTGTCTTGTGAAATGGCTGATCCTGAATGTTCTTGCCATAGTCGTATTGAAATACGCCCGCCAGCCCATCGCGAGGTTCGCTTACCACAATATCACCAAGGCGAATATCGTGTTTCAAGGTTGGTGCGCCACCGCCAATACCTACCATGAGCCCAATTCGAACATTGGGGAACGTATGGAGCATATCACGTCCTACTGTGGCAGCTGATGCTATGCCATACTCGCCACCGGGCAGGATAGCAATAACGACATTGTGTTCGCCGATACTCCCTAATGTGTAGTCATTATTATCGTGAGCGGCTGTAAAGGTAGGAGGCATATGCTCCTGGTCAAGGAAGACCTGTGCGGCGACGTATTCTGTCGCCAGAGCGCAGATCCAGCCGACGGTATAATCCTCGTTAGCGAGCTGGTTCTGGGTACCAGCAGCAACGGCTGCTGACGCCATGCTGTGTGTGGCCCCCAAACAGATATAGAGGGAATCAAGAACCTGGCAGAGACACGAGCGATCAGCAAAGTGAAAGAACCTGGGTGAATGTGATGATGATGAAAGAAGAAGAGGAGGAAGGCTGTCCAGAGGTGGCTATGATGAGATTGAGGAAGGTCATTGTTTGCGAGGAGGGGTTAGATACTTGCTTCCGACTACTGTATGCAGTGCCTATTGGTCATGCCAAGGCTATGAATGCCTACCTATGGAAGGACGCATCTGTCATATTTCCCTGACGGGGCGCCTTCCAATCGAAAGAGAGAGCGGGCAGCGACCCCGCACCAAGCGGCAGCGACTGCGATATGTGATTGCACTCGTGAGACATGGTATCAAGAGTCAGATGATCTATATATGTTTCGATTGCAAAAGTGAGAACCAATGCGAAAGTGAATTAGCATTTGGTCGGGGTATTCGGTGGCTGCGAATTGCTCCGATGAATCAGACACTTTCAAGGCGGCCAAGATAATTTGGTTTAGATCGGATGCTGGTTGAAAGTCAGGGCCCACGGAGGAGAGGAGGAGGTTGGGCACAAAGCATTGGGCTGAAATGGTCGGACGACAGAGGCATATACATATGCCTTGCAGCTCAGCAGCCACCCGCCACCTCAGCCGTGAATCTCGTCCGGCCCAGTTAGCGCGCCGTGCTCTCGATTGGCGACAAGCTACCGGAGCGAGCCGCGGTCTTGATTGTCGCTGATGAGCAATGATTAACCAGAAGAGAGCATTGCATTGACCGTCGCGCCACACGAGATCAAAATGCGGAGATGGCTGCTAGATTTCCAGAGTGAGAGGCGCGACGTAGAGGGGCCTCGTTCTTTGACATTGGCACCAGCGTTAATGAAGCAGTCTATATGGATAACCTCATCGAGGCCGAAGCGGAAGACGTGATGCAGTGGGGTAGTTTCGTAAAACCAGGCTTGCAAAGTGACGCGGAAATAGCCAGCGTCAGTCCGAGTCATGATGACAATGGTATAGAGTGCCAACATGTCAACTGTCTCCTCACCAAATACAAGTTTCCGCCGTCTCGCCAACCATAAAGGCGTGAGCAACCTCTAATATAGCTAAAGATGGAAACCCTACTATCCCCCGCCCCATTAGTCTGGGCCATCAAAGTTAGAGAGCAAGCAAAGGCAACAGGACGGCTTTAGTAACACTATGAGGTTGCACCGGCATTTGCTGCATTGCGCTCATCTACAAGACATATCCATCATGGGACTGGAAACATCAAAGTTGCCCATGTAGTCTGCTAAGCACGGATCAAAAGAAGTTTCGAGTTGCAAGTACGATGGCTCTGCATTGCACACCTCTGTGCCATGAGGAATGCATGCCCGGAAGTCTCCGCCGAAAGGCAATGACCAGCTGCGTGTGGCTGCAGGCATTGAAGCATTTTGCACATTTTGCATCAGCTCAGTCAATAACATTACTCAAGCTTTGACCTCGGGATGTCCGGCAAGTGTATCCGTATCCGTTGTTGACGATGGAATTGGCTTTGATCATGGGCATTTGGGTTACCCTATCCGCGTCCTGGCTGGGATCAGACGAACCTTTTCAACGTCGAGGGTGCAATTTGGTGATGATCAAGACAAGCCCACGGACCCGGTTACCTGGTTCCAGACACAGCAAGGGTGAGTTTGTTGTTCAAGCCACATGGCAGGCGGTGCGTCTCAAGGAATCCCTGTGAGTCTTAAAGGACAAAAGAAAGAAATAATGGCAAGAAACAAATGCTGTGCCAATTTCATTCGGGGACCGGAAGAAAAAAAACGGTAGAGCGGAGAGAGAAATTGTGTCTCACAAAGCAGCCTTGTGGCCACCCCATCGATCTTGATGAGAGCGGTGTGATCGTGGGCAGCTTAAAAAATTTGAGGCTTGTCCGATGCATGCCACACCGTCATAAGACCGGGGCCTTGAGTTTTCAAACCTGTCGGTGCGGGCGGAAGACGGACATGGGCCAGGGCCACGGCGGTTATCCAGGATCCAGCGATGGTGTCGGCATCCCGACGTACTGGTGGAATTGGAACGGGGTTGCCTTTGTTGTTGACAAAGTAAAGAAAGTAGACAAATTAGACGTCTCCGACGTATTTGACTGACATTAGCATTCATGGTCGTTTTTTCTAGTTTGCCACAGTGGGTTGGTTGGTTGAGCTGCGTGTCGACTGAGTCTTGACATTGCACAATTGAGAGCGCCCGACACTAGCTTTGTCTGATGCTAGCTTCGTGTGATACTAGCTTTGTGTGATACTAGGAAACAGATTTATCAACTTATTTATCATTATCCGTAATCCGAGTGACTGGGAGAAAATCTCCTTGACGGGAATCCCGTGACAGGCCAATTCAGCCGGAGAATTTGCACAACTTGACAAGGAGATAGTTGGGCCAACCGGCAACTGCCATGACGGGTCTTCAATCTTGTAATGTCCCCGGACCCAGGGCTTTGGGATGAGTGTGAGACATGTGCTTGGCAACGGGGCCAACCAGCTCGCCAGGGCTTTTGTGGCGTTTTTGGGCAGACCCAGTCTCGTGGGTCGATCTGTGCCACCCCTACGCTTGGTGGCCTTGGCTTTCATGATAGTTATTTATTTTAATAAATAAAGAAATAACCATTATTATTATTTAGTTAGTTTTGACCAGTGCCCTGGGTCTTTACCCGGGTCACCCGAGCTTCAAAGACTTGGCCTAGCATTTATTTAGCTGCCGTCTCTCGGAGCGGCAAAAGCTTTTGACACTGAGGGGAAAAAAAAAAAAAAAAAAAAAAAAAAAGGAAAC
>JAAHCF010000677.1:0-20467 GCA_038367545.1 Beauveria asiatica | reverse complement strand
AAAAAAAAAGAAAAGAAAAAGGAGGAAATTATTAAAAAAAAGAAAATATTAAAAAAAAAGTATATTAGTTATTTAAATTATAATAAATATATTATAATTTTATATATATTTATTATAATAAAACTATTAACTAGTATAAACTAATAACCTTATATACTTAATTTATTAAATTAGCTAATAATTATATTATTTATATAAATTATATTTTTTCTTTTTTCTTTTTTTCTTTTTTTTTTCTTTTATATCTTTTTAAAGCTTTTTATACTTTACCTTTATTACTTAAAACTCCTAATCTTAGCCTTAAAGGTTATTTTCTTTAAGCTTATTATTACCTTAATACTCTTAAGACCTTTTTTATTTTTATTAATTAAGTAAGAAATTTATTTTTTTATACTTTATTTTATTTTTTTTTTATATTTTATAACTTAATTTATAGCTTATTACTTTATTATATTTATTTTCTTTTTTCTTTATATATTAAAAAGTACTTACCTAATTTCTAATTTTTTACTTTATTATATAAATATTTTTATTATTATTTTCTTTATTTTTATTTTTCTTTTTTATTAAAATAACTAAAATATTTTATTTTAAAAGTAAAAATAATAATTATTTATATTATTTTTTTAAAAAGAAAAAATAAGTTAATTTATTTATTATTAAATCTTATTTATATTATTTACTAATCTTTTATTTAAGAACTATATAATTAAAAAAAGAATTAGTCTTACCCTTTAATTAAGAAGATCTTCTTATTTAAGAAATTAAAATAAGCTTTTATTATATATTAAACTACTTTAAAGTTAAAGATAAATTTTAGGAGTTATATTTTATATTATATTATAAACTTTATAATATACTTTTAAAATATAATTAGGCTAAAAATATTTTACTTTTAATTATATTTTAAATTATTATTTAAAAAATAAAAAAAGTTATTATAATTATCTTTACTAATTTCTAATTAAAGGCTATTCTTAACTAATTATATATAAACTTAATAAACTTAAAGATAAAATAAAAGCTAATTATAAGTTTATAGAAGGGAAACTATATTTTAGAGACTTAATTAAAGATAACTAATATTATAAGTAGGGTTTACTAGGCTATAGGTTCTAGATTAGCTTAGCTAATTTTATAAGTTATTAGTACCTTTTTAAAAGAAGGTACTAGGTAGTTTTAGTATTTAATAAGAGATTTAGAACTTTATAGATTTTTAACTTTATCTTAAAAAGAAAATATATAAGGGTAAAAGTATTAACCTTAATATTTTACTAATAGCTTATTAATATATATCTTCTTTATAATTTTATTATATTTATCTTAAATATTAGTAATTAAGGAAATAAATAGTCTTATAATTACCTAAAAGACTATAATATTATATTATTATTATAAGGCTATACTAGTAATACCCTATTAGAGTTAATAAGTAGACTATAGGAAAAGAAGAAGTTAAACTAACTAGTTAATTTACTTATAAATAAGCTTAGGCTAGTTATTATATAAAGGCCTTATAATCTAACTTTAAACTATAATAAATAAACTAAGATAAATTATATATTATTTAAGTTATAAATAAGAATCTTTAAGTAAATATTCTATATTATATACTAGTTAATAAGCTAAAGATTAAGAAAATACTCTTAAGAACCTACTAGCTTAAGTTTATTAATAATACCCTTAATAAACTCTATAAATTAAAACTAACTAAATAGTCTATATTTAGTAGTCTAGCTTTATATAAGATAAGTAAGAGGCTTCTAGAAGACTAGATTAGTATATTTCTTAAGAATAATTAAAAGGAATAGTACCTCCTTTTACTAAATTTAAAGTTTATTAGAGGCTTCTAAGAGTTTATATTTACCTATTTTATAAAAATAAAAAGTACTTTATTCTCTAATATTATAAGTATAAGTAAATACTAATTATTCTTTAACCCTTAGATACCTTAAAAGAAAAAGCTTAGTAATATAATAAGTCTCTTAGGTTAGAGCTAGTTATAAAAAAAGGGGCTTATATTTTTAGAGTATAAAATAAAAGAATTTAATAAATAGTTATAAGGTTCTAATTTTAAGTAAGGCTTAATAATAATATTAAGTATTAGCTAAAGTAAATAAGGTTTTAAACTAGTAAACCTTTTAAACCTTAGTACCCCTAAGAGCCCTTTAACTTAATTAAGGATAAAAAGAACTCTAGATTAGAAGCTAAAGAAAGTACTAAGTAAAGAGTCTATAGTTACTAGAATACCTAAAGCTTACTAATAGCTTTTCTTAACTATTTAAGAATTTACTTTATTAATAATATCTTAAGTCTTCTAATATTTTATAACCTCTTAATAAGCCTTTATTATAAAAAATTAAGTAATCTTTAAGTTAAAAGATACTTTAATTATATATAAACTATTAATCTTAAAAGAGCTTAAAAAGATAATTATTATTATTATAATTATAAACTAAAATCTTAAAGATAATAATTAAGTTTTAAATATTATTAAGGATTAAGATAAGTTTATTTATAAATAATTTATATAAGTAAATACTTTAAAGCTAGCTAATAATATATTTAAGTTAAACCTTAGTATTAATAACTCTTTATTATATTCTAAGTATATATATTAGCTTTAAAACTAAAGAAAATAGACTTTACCTTATACTAATTATATTTTAGTATTTTAGTTAAATAAGAAAAAGATAATATTATTAAAAACTATATTTATTAGGATTATTTAGCCTCTAAAAGAAAAAGTAATATAAAAGTAACTAGTAAAGGCTTTATATATAATTACCTTAAAAAAATCCCTAATTCCTTTTATTTTAAATAAACTAGTTATTATTAGTATATAAGCTAAAGTTTATAAGGCTATTACTATATACTAAACTATATATTTATTCTTAGCTAAGACTTAAATATTATAACTAGAGGCTTAAGCTAGCTTTAAAACTACTAATAAAGAGAAGGCCTTATAAATTACTAAAGAATAATTAATTAAGTATACTAAGAGGCTTAAGAAAGTTAAAGTATTATAAGCTACCCTTAAGAAAACTACTACTAAGGGCTAAGTTATTAAAGAAGAGGCTATAAAAGAAAAAGAGAATTTAAGTATAAATATAAAGCTAAATTAACTTATAAAAACTATTAAAGACTATAAAGGAATAGATTAATTAAAGTATAGATTTAAGAAGAAAAGTTTTATTTTATTTTTACTATTTAATATTTAAGTATTTATTTTAAGTTAAAAAGGATAAGGGAACTCTTTATATAAGTTTTATTATTATTTTATAATTATTTTTTTTTCTTATTATATAAAGAAGATTATATTAGTTAGAATTAACTACTTTTAGGGTTTTATTTATAAAGAATAATATAAAAAGATAATATCTTTTTATAGTTTTTAAAAATAACTTTTTTACCTTTTTTATATCTAATTTCTATTATTTACCTTATAATTAAAAGCCCTTATAGTTTTTTTTAGTCTCTAATAATATCTTTACCTAATATAAAACCTTTAATATCTTAGTAAATAGTAATATTATTAATTATTTAAGCCTTTATTTAATATTATACTTTTTTAACTTTATAAACCTTTTAATTAGGAGTTAATAAATATTTTATATATATACTATACCTTTAAAGGAATTATACTTTTATTAGTATTATAAACCTACCTAATAGTTTTATAGGTAATAATAAATACTTTATATATTTTAGCTATTTTCTCCCTTAGTAATAATTATATTAATAAAAAGAATTTAATAGTAAATATATTATTTTAAAAACTAATAAAACTATTTAACCTTCTAAAAGTAAAGTATAAAAGGGATTTAAAAGAGTTTATTAACTTAATACTAAATTCTATATATAATAATACCTTACTTCTTAGATTAAAATATAGTAATAAAAGTTAATTAATAGTAATATTTTTAATAATAGCTTAGTATTTAAAAGGAATATTTCCTAATTAGAGATATAAGTTTAAGAATAATATAAATTAATATCTTCTTTATAAAAGAAGCTTATATTAAAAAGTTCTAAAAAGGCCTAAGTTATTTTTATTAGTTAATAACTTAAAAGCTAGAAAAATAATAATTAAAGAGGCCTATAGTTCTTTTAAATATAAAGGATTTTAAATTATAAGTAAATAAATTAAAGCCTAATACTTTTAGTTAAAAATAGATAAAGATATATAAGTTATTATTTAAATATATAAATCTTATTAGAAGTAGGCTATTATATATAAAAAGGAGACTATATAATATATAAAGTTTATAAGACTTATAAAGAAAATATACTTTAATTTATAATATATACTTAATAATTAAGAATATAAGTTTCTTATAAAGACTAAGTATAATCTTACTAGCTAAGTAAAAGTAATACCTATTAAAAGCTATAATATAATTATTATATTTAGATTTATTAAGAAATTATTAGGTAAATATAGTATATTTATAAAAGTTATTATTAATAAAGTATTAGAGTTTAAAGAAGAGTTTCTAACTATACTATATAATTAAGGTTATAAGTATATAATAATCTTAAAATATAATCTAAGAGTAAATAGAATAATAAAAGTAAAGTATTATAATATAATATTTATTATAATAAAAATAATTAAGCCTAATATAATAGCTTAATAATATTTATTAAATATAGTTTTACTTATAAACTAGATATTAGTATAAGTATTATATAAAAGATCCCTTTATTAGTTACTATTTAATTAATACCTAATCTTACTAATAGAATTAATAATCTTAATTTAGAGGTTAATAAGTTAAGATAATATATAAAACTAATACTCTTTATTTAAAGCTAAGATAAAGGTCTTTTTAAAATACTATAAAAATATTAAGACTATATATAAAAAAGTCCTTAACTTCTAAAAATAATTAATAGCCTAAATAAACTAATAAAATAGATTTTAATTATAAAAAAGTCTAATATTAGTAAATATACTAGTTTTAGTATATAATATAATTTAAAATAATAACTTATTTTAAAATATAAAAGTAAAATTATATTAATAAAGTCTTTATAAAGTAATAAAATATAATAATAAGATAAAAGTATATTATCTTATAATTTTAAATAAAATTAACTTATTTAGAATATATATTACTAATTAGCTAAAGATATTTTAAAAGAATAAAGTAAAGTAATAGTTTTATAAGGAGAATAATAACTAAACTAATCCTTTAAAAAATAACTTTAAAAGTAATAATAAGAATAATAAGTATATCTTAGAGAATAATAAAGGAGCTCTTAATTTAAATAAATTATAAAATAATAAATTATAATATTCTAATTTATAATATAAAAGACTATAAAAAGGCTATAAGAAGCTAGTTTTAAAAGGGGAGGACTTATTATAAATATACTTATAATATAAAATAAAAATACTAATTAATATAAAATTATAATTTAAATTATAAGTTTCTAATTTTTATAAAGAAATTTATAAAAAGAATAATAATAAAATAAGAAGATAAAACTAAAAGTATTAATTATTATTATTAAAAGGAAGTATATAATAAAAAGCCTTAATTATAAATAGTATATTAATTTTTTATATTTTATATTTTATTTTTCTATTTATAAGAAGCTATACTTAGCCTATTAAGAGAAAGCTTTTATTATTACTTAATAATTCTTAGCCTACTTATAATCTTTAAGAATAATTAATAATAAATTTAAAGAGTAAATTATTAGTTTAACTAAGTAGATTAGAGAGGAATTAGCTAAATATTAATAACCTAATCTTTATATAAACTATATTTATTATCTTCTTAACCCTTTAAAGGCTTTTAATATTTAAGATAAAGCTATTAGTTATATTACTAACTAATAGTTTACTAGATATAGTTTTTATAGGATTTACTAAGAATATTTAAAATAAAGATATAGTCTTAAAAAAGGTATAGAATATAAAAGTACCTTAAGATAATATTTAATATAAAAGTAATTAAGTAATAAAAGTAAAATTAAGGGTTTTAATAATTATATATTTAGATTAAGAGTATCTTTTATTTATTAATATAATTAGATACTATTTTAAGGATAAGGCCTAAGAAAGTCTTAGTTTTAATAAAAAAATATATACTTTATACCTTAGAAAGAAGAGTATATTTAATAATTATCTTTTAAAATATTTAATTAGATAAATAAAATTACTTTTAAAATTATATTATTAATACCTAGTCTTTTAATATAATTAAGTAAAATATAAGCTTAAGATAAAGTAAAGTCTTATATATATTATAACTTTTACCTCTAATAATAAAAAAAATAAAATTAAGTATAACTTAGATTATTAATTATATAAGAGATTAAAAGTTATAAAGTACTTATATAAAGGACTTAAAGCTTATTAATATAATAATTATTATTAATTATTTATTATAAATAATAATATTAATAAAAGTTTATTATATTAAGTATAATATTAAAGAGAGTATAGATATTAAAAAGCTTTTAATTTAATATTTTAAAGGCCTTAAATTTAATTATAAGACCTAAGAGATAATTAAGTAAAGAGATATTAAGATAATTAAAGATATAAAAAGACTTATTTAGGTAAATTAATTAAGAAGATAAAAAGAAGAAAAAAAAAAGAGGAAGAAATTATTAAAGAAAAGAAAATATAAAAAGAAAAGTATATTAGCTATTTAAGCTATAATAAATATATTATAGTTTTATATATATTTATTATAATAAAGTTATTAATTAATATAAACTAGTAGCTTTATATATTTAATTTATTAGATTAGTTAGTAATTATATTATTTATATAAACTATATTCTTTATTTCTTTTTTTTCTTTTTTTTTTCTTTTATATTTTTTTAAAGCTCTTTATACTTTATCTTTATTACCTAAAACTCCTAATCTTAGCCTTAAAAGTTATTTTCTTTAAGTTTATTATTATCTTAATACCTTTAAGACCTTTTTTATTTTTATTAGTTAAGTAAGAAATTTATTTTTTTATACTTTATTTTATTTTTTCTTTATATTTTATAACTTAATTTATAACTTATTACTTTATTATATTTATTTTTTTTTTATATATTAAAAAGTATTTACTTAATTTTTAATTTTTTATTTTATTATATAAATATTTTTATTATTATTTTCTTTTTTTTTCTTTTTATTCTTTATTAAAATAATTAAAGTATTTTATCTTTAAAAAAAAAATAATAATTATTTATATTACTTTTTTAAAAAGAAAAAATAAATTAATTTATTTATTATTAAATCTTATTTATATTATTTACTAATCTTTTACTTAAGAACTATATAATTAAAAGAAAAATTAGTTTTATTTTTTAATTAAGAAGATCTTTTTATTTAAAAAATTAAAAAAAGCTTTTATTATATACTAAACTACTTTAAAGTTAAGAGAAATCTTAAAAACTATATCTTATATTATATTATAAGCTTTATAATATACTTTTAAAATATAATTAAGCTAAAAGTATTTTATTTTTAATTATACTTTAGATTATTATTTAAAGAATAAAAGAAGTTATTATAATTATTTTTATTAAATTTCTAATTAAAGGCTATTCTTAATTAATTATATATAAACTTAATAAGCTTAAGAATAAGATAAAAGCTAGTTATAAGTTTATAAAAAAGAAACTACTCTTTAGAGGTTTAATTAAGGATAGTTAATATTATAAGTAAGGTTTATTAGGTTATAGGTTTTAGATTAGCTTAACTAACTTTATAAGTTATTAGTACCTTTTTAAAAGAAGATATTATTATTATTATTAAATTATACTAATTAGACTTATATATCTATCTAGTCTTACTACTATTTATAGGTAAAGGAAAAACTAGAGTCCTTAGAGGAAAACCCTTACCTCTTTAAGTATCTTTAGTCCTATATTAGCTTCTAGTAGGGGTCTATAAGGCCCCTCTTCTTAATTAAGTTTCCTAGGGGGTGGCTATTTAGCCTATAGATTATAGGTTTTCTTAGGCTTAACTTAGGGTCACGTCTATATATTAGTCCTTATAGCTTTAGCTACTACTATTATCTTAAGGGTATAGAGGGGGCTAATTTCTATCTCTTTAGCTAATCTAGTTAATCTAGCTAATTAGTATTTATAAGGGAAATATATATTCTCTTAAGGCTATACTACCTCCTAGTTAAGACCTTATTATCTTTAGGGTAGGCTAGTTAGTACTTCCTTTTCTTATATACTTATTATTATTATATTTATATTTATTATTATTTTATAAATAGTATATAGGTATACTTAATAACCTATAAGTTAGGATTATATTAGGGTCTTACTAGCTACTATTCTATCTTAGTTTACTAATAGTATAATTAACTTAATAACTACTTATTAGATTTTCCTTAGCTAATTTATTATTATTAGTAGCTAGCTAATAAAGATAAAGGAGGCTTAAATTCTTAATTCTTAGCTTTTTTTCTTTTCTTTAATAATTATAATTATTATATATCTTCTTTTTCTTTTACCCTCTTTTATCTTTTACTACCTTTATATACTATCTAATTAAGCCTATAATATTCCCTATTTATAGATTTAAGTTAATTATATATAATAAACTTTATACTATTATTATTACTAATAAGTAAGTAATTCCTTTTCCCCTAGTTTAGTATAAGCTAGCCCTAATCTTAGCCTAACTTAACTAGTTTTAACTAACTATTCTACTCCCCTTACTATTATTATAGTAAGTAATTATTTATTTATTATTCTTATTATAGTTATTAATTAGACTAGCCTTATTATTATTTTATCTTTAAGATTTCTAAAGGTAAAGAGCTCTCTTCTTAAAAGAATCTTAAGCCTAAGTAAGGTAATCCTTAAAATACCCCTTATAGCTACTACCTTAGCTAAATAAAAATATTTAATAAGTTAACTTATTTTTAGCTTATATATATATATTACTTTTTAATTAATCTTAAGTCTATTTTACTAATAAGTATAGTTAGTATTAGCTTATATATTAAATATATATAAATAAAATAGTATTATCTTTATATAAGTTCTTTTTACTCCTTAGTTAATCTTAATCTTAATAATAGTAGGTACTAGCCTTAGTTAAGCTTACTATAACTACTATCTAAGCCTAGTTATAAGAGTACCCTAATCTTATTATAAGTAAGGCTTTAGCTAACCTTACTTTTTAGCCTTTAATATTAGTAATAACTTAGGCTTATTATAATATAGGTAGTCTTACTACTAAGGAGGCCTAGGATTAGGCTTATACTACTAGTAGGGCTATTTTTACTATTACTATCTCTACTACTACTAGCGTTACTCCCGCTACCACTCCTACCACTCCTAGTACTACCCTAGCTCCTGCCCCCGCTAACCTTACCGCCCCCGCTAACCCCTCTGCCCCTAGTCAGCCCCTAGCCTTAGTTAACTAGGCCTTACTCTCTAAGATACTCTTAGAGTTACGTACTATCTCCTACCGCCTAGGATTACTTATTAACGCCGCCTCTGCCCTGTGTTGTCCCCCCCGTAGCCCCCCCTCTAGCTTAATACCGCCGCCGCCTTATCCTCCTCCCCGCCCCCTTATTACTAGCGCCCCCGCTATAGGCCTTAGTGGCTCTTAAGGTACCGCCGCTAGCCTAGAGCTAGATAAGACTAGGGGTCTCTTAACCCCTAAGTAACCTATTTATAGCTACTAAGGGCCTAATTAGACCCCTTTTTTTATTTTAATAATAAAACTAATATTTAGTCTAGTTAGCCCCTTTTTAGCCTTAGTAAGGCTCTTACTCTAGTTTAATTTATTAATAAAATCTATATTTTCTCTATTTAACTCTCTCTTAGCTTAGCCCTTAGTTAGTCTTAATTATAACCCTATTCTTATATATATTAGCCTCCCTTCCTTATAAACCTACTTTATAATCTTTTTACCTTCTATTAGGTTATTAAGGGTATAAAGTATATCTTATTACTTTTATATTAGTATTACCTTAATAATATCCTTTCTTATAGCCTAGTAGTAGAGGAGTATATAGTAAATATCTTCTAGTCTACCCCTATATTAGTATATACTTAAGTTATAGCTTAATACTTAGTACTTATAAAGGAAAATATTAAGCCTTATTTTCCTTATTTATAATTATATTAAGATAAAGCTAATATAATATAATAAATAAAGGATTAGGTCTACTTTAGCCTTATATTTTACTTATAATAGTTTATATACTAAGAAGAGTATAAGATATCTTACTTTTTTTTAGTTTTTTATCTTTTCTTACTTTTACTTTATTTACTATATCTAGTTTACCTACGCCTTAAGGATATACTAGTCCCCTTCTAAGGACCCCTTACTTATTTTTAGTAGGCCTTTATAAAGCTCTTATATAGGGGGTATAATTTATCTATTATAAGTTCTTTATAGTAATATAAGGGAGGTTATTTAAGTAGTTATATATTAAAGCTATATTATAGCCTTATTTACCTTTTATTAATTTAAAGTCTTACTCTTCTTAGTTAATAAGTAAATATTTAATAGTAAAACCTAGAGTTTAGTTTTAATATAATAAGTAAGGGTTACTTTAAAGGCTCCCCTAATAACTTATAAGTACCTTACTTATAGTTTATATAGGGGTCTTATTAGGCCCTTTATAAGGCTATTACTTAGGTAGTATTATATTATAGCCTTAAAAGATATTATTAGTTAGATACCTTAAAGGTAAATATCCCTTATTTCCTTAACTTAAGGGCCTTATAACTTCCTAATAGTTATATATAAGGCCTAAAGTACTAACTTTACCTTACCTAATACTACCTTAACCTACTATCCCTACCCTAGTCTTATAGAGATAACTATTCTAAGTAAGTAGGTACTTATAGAAGATTTTACTATCTTATCCCTAAATATAAGGGGGCCTAGATCTAGTATATACTTATATTAGAAGTAAATTAGCTTAAATTTTAGTATTAAAAAGCTAAGATAATAAGTTTAAGATTACTCTTAGTATATAGACTAGGCTAACTTAAGTTTATTTTTTATTTTATTATAGTTTCTCTTTATATAAAGAAGGTTTATATTATCTATAAACCTAATAGTATATAGACCTAGGGCTACCTTAAGGGCCTTATAGAGTAAACTTATAAATAAGATAAAGAGGATTAAAAATAATAATAAGCCTTAAGGTATACCCCTCCTTAGGAGGCGCTCCTTAGTTAGGCCTTTATTAACTTAGAGCTAGGTTATCTTATTACTAAGAAAGGACCTTATTAGGTTTAAAACTTACTTTAGATACCCTAAGCGCTATAGCTCTTAGATAAATAATCTATAATCTATATTATTAAAAGCACTAGTAATATCTAGCTATAAGAGTAAGGTAGTATTCCCTTAGGCCTATACTATAAGGACTAATTTAACTACTATTAAGATTACTATCTTTATTAACCTCTTTTTCTTATTACTTATCTATCCTTCTAATAAAAGCTAATAAGTTTTTATTATAACTATAATTTAAGTAACTAGAATCTTCTTAAATAACTTCCTTATTATATTTAAGAGGGTTATTAGGCACTAGCCTTTTACTATTTAGAGCTTATTTAAGGACTTTCCTAATTTTTATAATACTACTATACTCTTAGTATAGTATTAGGCTAAGAAATAGCTAGTCTTTAGGAAGGTATTAAATAGCTTAGCTAATACTTAGTATATAGGGGGGCCTAGAGTTTTTAGGAGTCTATAGGGGATCTTATCTAGGCCTAAGGCGTTCTAGGCTATATAGCTATATAAGGTATCTTTTACCTCTTCTTTTATAATTTATACTAGAATCTTAGATATATCTTATAGTAAGTGGGTTTTTAGTTAATCTTTTACTAGGCCTAGGTCTAGGTCTAGGTTATCCTCTATTAGGGGGGGGAAAAACTTTTTTACTAGGACTTCTGCCTTTTCCTCTTTTATTTATATTAATAATTTATAATCTAGTTAGGTTAATACTAGGATTAAGTCTATTATATTTCTTACTATATATCTCTTAGCCTACTAATATTACTTTTATAGTACTAGGGTATCCTTAAGTAAGCCTAAGTAGGTTCTCTAGGTAGCCCTCTACGCTTTAGCTAAGGTATAGGCCTAAATCTTCTATACCTTACCTACTATCTCTTAATTAACTTAATTTCTAGACCTTTAAGCCTTATACTAGGCTTATTTTATCTTTATTACTACTTAGCTTACTAACTATATCTACTAATCTAGCTTTTAATCCTAAGTAGGTCTTACCTTAAGAATAGCCTTCTTAATAATATTAGTTAAGGCTAAGGTAAGCTATTTATATACTACTTTTACTTATAAGGGGTTTATTATTAGGAGCTTAGATATAGCTAAAAGCTATATTATTACCTTTACTAATATAATACCTATATTAACCTTACCTTATTTCTTTATCTTAGGGGGGGTATTTACCTTAAATACTTAGAGTTTTAGTAGTTATAGAGAATAGTCTAAGCTATATAGATCCTAATATAAGATTATATACTAGGGTTTTAGTATTAGGGAGGCCTAGAGGAGATTAAGGGTACTAGTATAATAATTATATCTATACTATATTACTATTCTTAGGGGGGTAATAAGAGTAGTCCTAGTATAGGTTAAGGCCTTAATTATATTATCTATATATAAGGATTTTCTTTTATATAGGTCTTAAGAAGAATAGTAAATATTAAAGTCTCTTACTATTACTCTTAAGGCTCTTAAGGCTAATAGTGCTTTATTTAAGAGCTAGTAAGGGTTTATTCTAGGTTCTAAATAAAGATTTATAAGGAAGAGTAGGCTCTTATAGAATTAGATATAATATATATTACTCTTTATTATTCCTTCTTAGGTAAATCTATTAATTCTCTTATATATATAAGTAACTATCTACCTACCCCCTTAGAGGCGCTAGTATAGTACTAATACTAGGGCAGGTGGGGGCTTATTTAGTAATACTTCTTAGATTACTATAATATCTAGGCTATTCTCTTAATAAAGGGCTAACTATATATTATTATTATCTTTATATATATTCTAAGAAAAGATCTTTATCTATTTATCTAGGCTATACTAGGTTAGTTATAATAATATCTTAGTCTAGGCCTAAGGCTATAGGTACTATTAGTAATAGTAGAGGTAAAACCTTACCTTTAGTTAATAGGGTAGGGGCTATAGGAGGGGCGTCTAGGGCCTAAGCCTCCTCTAGCTATAAGGTTAGTATTTCCTTTTAGATAATCCTAGTTAGTAATACTAATATTAGCCTTATAAATCCTACTTAAGGGTTTATAAAGTTAAAATTTAGTATATTTAACTAAGCTAAGAAAGGTCTTTAGCTTATTAATATAATAAAGGAGGGGCCTATTAGGCGTCCCCTTAGGCGCTATATACTCCTAGCTCTTTTTAAAGGTAAAGATACTCTTAGGGACTTTAGTGCCCTCTCCTCTCTTAGTTAGTAAGACTTAAAATAAGTTAGTTAGAAGTAATAAGCCTCCTAGGCTTAGCCTTAGTACTACTTTATTATAAGGTAGTTATAGGACTATACTAGATAGTTCCCTTAGTAGTTTAGATACCTTTCCTTTTTATTATTTAACTTTATTAGGTATAACTTTATCTTAATATAAGACTAGTATATATACTAGTTATAATACTCTTTATTTTAGTAGAATTTACTTATATAGTTATACTAGTAGTATTTAAAGTACTATAAGGGCTATATTATTTTTAAGAAGGGCTTATATTAGAAAACTTAAGAGTTAAAGAAGACCCCCTACTTATATAGATAGTTTATTATTTTTATATTATAGGTTCTAATAATAAATAAGGCCTTTAATTTAATATTAGTCTAAAGATAATATACTTTTATTATAATAATATTTACCTTATTAAATACTAAGAGTATAGTTATTAGGTTAATTATATTTTATAATATCTTACTAAGTAAAACTACCTTTATAATTATAATATATACCTATTATAAGAGAGTTACCTCTAGTCTAAAGATAACCTTAACCTATAGCTTATCCTTAGTATATTCTTTTACTTCTTAATAAAAGGTTAATATTATATCCTTAGAGAGAAGATAATATACTACTATAGTAGTATTAGCTTAAATTACTTAGTTAACTATTATAATAATCTCTTAAGGGGAGTAACTCTTAATCTCTATAATATATTCTTTAATATTAATAATAAGTTCTCTTTTATACCTAGCTAAAACTAATTTTATTTTAGGCCTAACTTAGCTATAAGATACTATTACTTTAGTATAAGACTATAACTAGGTTAGTTATAAGGGCTAGATAGCCTAGCTCTCTTTAAGTATTTATATAATTATTTCCTTTATAATAGCTTATACTATTTCTTAGTTAATTAGGGTACTAGCTCCTATTAGGGCCTTCTTAGCCTTACTATAGGCCTATATTTATTTATACTCTAATTATAATTCTTTTACTTAGTCTTTATATTTATCTTTAATTAAAAAGAGGAGCTTATTAATTATTTTTCTTTTAAATCTTAGTCTTAGTTAAGTTATAGCTGTATTAGGCTTATTATAGTGTGGTTTAATTATAGGGACGCGTCTAGGTGTATCCCTAGTAGTAAATTATCTGCTATAACTACCCTTAGCGAGGCGGCCTTATACTGTTATTATCTAGGGGTAGATTTATGTGTTCTTTAACCTCTAATAGGTTATTTTCTGATTTTTCTGCTAGATCGGGCTTAATATAGTCGCGTGCCGTTTTCTACTCGCGAAGATGTTTTTAAAAAGAAGATATTAAGTAGTTTTAGTATTTAATAAAAGATCTAGAACTTTATAAATCTTTAATTTTATTTTAAAAAGAAGATATATAAGAATAAAAGTATTAACTTTAATATTTTACTAATAACTTACTAATATATATCTTCTTTATAATTTTATTATATTTACCTTAAATATTAGTAATTAAGGGAATAAATAGTTTTATAGCTATTTAAGAGTTTATAATATTATACTACTATTATAAGGCTATATTAATAATACCTTATTAAAGTTAATAAGTAGGTTATAGGGGAAGAAGAAGTTAAACTAGTTAGTTAACTTATTTATAAATAGGCTTAAGCTATTTATTATATAAAAGCCTTATAATCTAAACTTCTCTAAGCTATAATAAATAAATTAAGATAAACTATATATTACTTAAGTTATAAATAAGAATCTTTAAGTAAATATTCTATATTATATATTAGTTAATAAGCTAAAGATTAAGAAGGTACTTTTAAAAGTCTACTAGCTTAAGCTTATTAATACTACCCTTAATAAACTTTATAAGTTAAAGCTAATTAGGTAATTTATATTTAGTAATTTAGTTTTATATAAGATAAGTAAAAGGCTTTTAGAGGACTAGATTAGTATATTTTTTAAGAATAATTAAGAAAAATAGTATCTCTTTCTATTAAATTTAAAGTTTATTAAAGGCTTTTAAGAGTTTATATTTACCTATTTTATAAGAATAAAAAGTACTTTATTCTTTAATATTATAAATATAAATAAATACTTATTATTCTTTAACCCTTAAATACCTTAAAAGAAGAAGCTTAATAATATAAAAGGTCTTATAAATTAAAACTAGTTATAAAAAAAGGGACTTATACCTTTAGAGTATAGAATAAAAAAGTTTAATAAATAAATATAAGGTTCTAATCTTAAATAAGGCTTAATAATAATACTAAATACTAATTAAAGTAAATAAGGTTTTAAGCTAATAAACCTTTTAAACTCTAGTACCCTTAAAAGTCTTTTAGCCTAATTAAAGATAATAAGAACTTTAGATTAAAAGCTTAAGAGGGTACTAAGTAAAGAGTCTATAGTTACTAGAATACCTAATATTTACTAATAGCTTTTCTTAGCTATTTAAGAATTTACTTTATTAATAATATCTTAAGTTTCTTAATATTTTATAACCTCTTAATAAGCCTTTATTATAAAAAATTAAATAATCTTTAAGTTAAGAGATATTTAAATTATATATAAGCTATTAATCTTAAAAGAGCTTAAAAAAATAATTATTATTATTATAATTATAAATTAAAATCTTAAGAATAATAATTAAGCTTTAAATATTATTAAAGATTAAGATAAGTTTATTTATAAATAGTTTATATAAGTAAATAATCTAAAGTTAGTTAATAATATATTTAATTTAAACTTTAGTATTAATAATTCTTTATTATATCTTAAGTATATATATTAGCTTTAAAATTAAGGAAATTAGACTTTATTTTATATTAGATATATTTTAGTACTTTAGTTAAGTAAGAAAAAGATAATATTATTAAAAACTATATTTATTAAAACTATTTAGTTATTAAAAAAGAAAGTAATATAAAAATAACTAGTAAAAGTTTTATATATAATTACCTTAAAAAGATTTTTAATCCCTTTTATCTTAAATAAACTAGTTATTATTAATATATAAGCTAAAGTTTATAAAGTTATTATTATATACTAAACTATATACTTATTCTTAGCTAAGACTTAAGTATTATAATTAAAGGCTTAAGCTAGCTTTAAAACTACTAATAAAGAGAAAGCTTTATAGATTACTAAGGAATAGTTAATTAAGTATATTAAGAGGCTTAAAAAAGCTAAAGTATTATAAGTTACTATTAAAAAAACTATTACTAAAGACTAAGTTATTAAAGAAAAGGCTATAAAGGAAAAGGAGAATCTAAATATAAATATAAAGTTAGATTAACTTATAAAAGTTATTAGAAGTTATAAAGGAATAGATTAATTAAAGTATAAATTTAAGAAAAAAAGTTTTATTTTATTTTTATTATTAGGTATTTAGGTATTTATTTTAAATTAAAAAAAATAAAAAAATTCTTTATATAAGTCTTATTATTATTTTATAGTTATTTATTTTTTCTTATTATATAAAGAAGATTATATTAATTAAAATTAACTACTTTTAGAATTTATTTATAAAAAATAGTATAAAAAAATAATATCCTTTTATAATTTTTAATAATAACTTTTTTACCTTTTTTATATTTATTTTTTATTATTTACTTTATAATTAAAAGCTTTATATAGTTTTTCTTAATTTTTAATAATATTTTTATTTAATATAAAACCTTTAATAATTTAATAAATAGTAATATTATTAATTATTTAAGTTCTTATTTAATATTATACTTTTTTAATTTTATAAACCTTCTAATTAAGAGTTAATAAATACTTTATATATATACTATACCCTTAGAGGGACTATACTTTTATTAGTATTATAAACTTACCTAATAGTCTTATAGGTAGTAGTAGATACTTTATATATTTTAGCTACTTTCTCCTTTAGTAATAATTATAATAATTAAAGCTAACCCTCTAGCTGTTAATACCCCCTAAGAGCTCGTTAAGGTAGCTAACCCTCTAGCCGTTAATACCCCCTAAGAGCTTATTAAGGTATAAGATTTAAAGCTAATAATAGTTAAAGCTAATATTCTAGAGCTACTAGAGGTTATAGAGCTTATTAAGGTATAAGAGCCTAAGCTACTAATAGTTAAAGGTAATATTTTAGAGCTGCTAGAGGTTATAGAGCTTATTAAAGTATATAAACTGGGGCCTCTTAAAGCTAACCCCTTAACTGTTAATATCCCCTAGGAGTCTCTTAAGGTATAAGAATAAGAGCTACTAGAGGAAATAGAGATATAACCTCTTAATTATTAATATTTCTAGTATTAACACTTATAGTATTATTAATACCCTTATATCTAGTAATATAAGAAGTAATAAAAGAAGTAATAGAGGCTTATTAACCTTATTAACCTTATTAACCTTATTAACCTTATTAAACTTATTAACCTTATTAATTTCCTTAATATAATAGCTAGGATAGAGTATAGAATAGAAGAACTATATACTAGGATATATATATTAGAGGAATCTTATTTTATTATATTTTTTAATAATTTAGGCCTTAAAGAGAAAAAAACTACTAGTATTAGAATATCTAGCTATAGCCCTCTAATTAGCCTAAATTAATATTAGACCCACTTTTATACTTAGATAATTTACTACAGGCAAGAGCCTGTAAATAATAAGCAAGCATCAACAACACCACTAAATCGAACCAACCGTAATACGTACGTATTATCCCTAACGGGACCAACAGACAGCCAGTGTCGTTTTAGGCGCTGTGTCGGATAACGCTGCCTCTGTTGGCTCAATACGAACCGTGTTGGTGAGGGGTAGTTACCTGTTAATAATAATTCATTGGCGGTACAAAAGTGTGGGCATCTGTTGCGAAGCAAACGGTGGAACCACCCAATTGCTTGGTGATTTATTAGGCCTTATATTCGATAGCATCCTCGGTCAAGGTAATGGATGCCTCGCTACTACTTGCACTCGCCATAAAAAAAAAAGGCAAGTATTTCGTGTCAACTACAGAATACAAAGTTGACAACCCATTTTTAAAATTACAGTCTCCTTTTTCTACATCCTCGTCGGCAAGTCTCACCATGGCAGAAAAGCTAGAAAAGCCGACTCCTACACCGCACTCCAGCCTCACCGTTTCATCGGGATGCCTCTGCTACGGACACCTGCACAACATGTGCCACGGCCTGACCCTGCCCCCGCAGCCGCTCCCCAGTGCTGTGGAACGGCCTCTGCACGGCACCGTCAAGTCGCAGATGGTGCACTATAATAGTACCGCCCTCAACGGGACCTGGCGCGCCTACGAGCTTGTAGACTCGCGGTCAACGGAGCGTACAGCCTGGTTCGTGTGCCACGACAGTGTCGACCCCGAGACGGAAGTCGACAAGATGCTGCGGGTGTCAGGCTCACCCTATGAATTCGATAGCGGGAGCCAGTGGCACAGCGACGAGAGCGCGCAAGAGGGCGTACTCCCCATCAACCGCTACGACTGGGGTTGCTACGACCAGCGGTGCAAGGACAAAGTACCAGACTCGAACGAGTCTGATGACCTTGCTTGGGAAGGAGAGGGTCTCGGGCTCGTCGATTCTGCTCATGCCAGGGACTACATTGGCTTGTGGAAGGATGTGTGCCCGCCGCAGCGAGAGCCTCAAGCCCACGGCCTCTGGATGAACGTCATGGGAGAGTACATGTTTGGCCGGTTCGGATTTAACGACGACCGCAAAGCCGCACGGTCATTTCTCTGCTTCACCACATGCACAGAGTTTGCTTTCACGACGTTTGCTGGCCTAGAGACTACTCTGCGGGTGTTTGAGAGCGACCACGATCGAGCCAGTCGATTACTGCGACAAGGTTTCAACATGGATGGACTGGAACTGGTTCAGAGGGAGCTCAGAGAGCATCAACAGTCCGGCAGGGTCCCTCCCAATGACAAGTTGCGTGGGCCGTACGAGGCCGCAGACTATATCCTTGATGCGCAGGATGCAGACCTCATAGCTTCCAGAGCCCATCATCCCCCGCCAAATGCCGCTGACGAGCCCGTGCCGCACCTTTCTGTCTACTGGAGAAGCGCCTGCCTAGAAGTGATCAACGAGGCCCTGTTGAGCTACCTCGACTCACTATTCACCGTGACGAGCCACAGCAGCACCGATGATGACACCGTCGGCAGGGAGTCTGTCGCAGCCTCACTATTTCCCAAGCACGACGAAGAGAGTACCGTCGACAAATGGATGTACACAACCATCATGGATCCTCAATCCAGTCCGTCCGTTATTACCAGCAGAGAGGCCTTTGCGGACAAGATTTTGGCCTTTGTCAACTCCAGAAGCGACGGCCGTGACCTCGGCATATGGAGGGTCGAGGGGGTTATCCAAGGGCTGGCGGCGGCTATGGAGTGGCTATGTGGCGAGATACTAGAACTGGCTGGCAACAGCGCAATAGATCACTGGCGTAATGGCGCCATCGTACCGCTAGACATTCGACTGGGCATTCGAAACGACCAAGACCTGATGGCGGCCGTCGGATGCTCAAGAGTGTACTGGATGGGTGGTACACTGGGGTGGGTTGATTCCGCCCCAGAGGTTTAAAACAGGGAGAAAAGCAGATGCACGCGGTTACGTGCTCCTTGAGTACAGTCTACTTTTTAAGATGATATACTAATACACTACGGATTATAAATATGTATATAGCTATGGCGGAAGGGGGGGATAAGTCTCGCGAAAAATGTTGACATGTAATAGAAAGGTTATAATACACTGCACGACACCATCGCGCTTCTTCTTTTTCTTTTTCTTTTTCTTCTTCTTCTTCTTCTTCTTCTTCTTCTTCTTCTTCTTCTTCTTGCAACAACTCTTACCACTCCTGGACCTCGTCGCCCTTGCCCGCTTTCTGCATACGAACGACCTTGTCCGTGTTGAGCAAACACAGCGGATCAAGCGCCTTTTTAATCTGCCGCATCGTGTCTACCGTCGTCACGCCGAGCTCATGCTCGAGGTAATCCCGCTTCACCAGACCAACACCGTGTTCGCCCTGTTTTAGTGTTTTGCCATCATGATTAGCTTTGCTTTTTT
>JAAHCF010000676.1:0-20471 GCA_038367545.1 Beauveria asiatica | reverse complement strand
TAATATAAAGCCTTTAATAATTTAGTAAGTAATAATACTACTAATTATTTAAGCCCTTATTTAATACTATATATTTTCTATAATATTAACCTCCTAATTAGGAGTTAATAAATACTTTATATATATATAAAACCCTTAAAGGGACTATATTTCTATTAGTATTATAAACTAGTCTAATAGCCTTATAGGTAGTAGTAGATACTTTATATATTTTAGCTACTTTCTCCTTTAGTAATAATTATATTAGTATAATTAGAAGTAAAGTGCCTTTAGCCTATTTATATTTTAAGAATATATTATAAAGCTTAAAGTATAATATAAGATAATTTTTTTAAGCTTCCTTTTTAATTATAAAGTAATTTAGTATATAGTAAAAGCTTTTTTAAATATCTTAAAAGAGAAGATCTTTATAATTAGGGGGCTAAATAGGTTCTTCTTTTAGCTAAGTAAACCTTAGGTAAAAGATTAGTAGATATTATAGGTAGGATTTAATAATAAGTAAATTAACTTACTCTTTTTTTTTAAGAAAATAATATAAATAATTACTACCTTTTCCTTTAACTTTATAATAAAATAATATAATTATTTTAATAAAGAAAATAAAAATAAAAAAAAGAATAATAATAAGAATACTTATATAATAAAGTAAAAAATTAGAAATTAAATAAATACTTCTTAATATATAAAAAAAAAAAATAAGTATAATAAAATAGTAAATTATAGATTAGGCTATAGAATATAAAGAAAAATAAAAATAAAGTATATAAAAATAAATTCTTTACTTAACTAATAAGAATAATAAAACTTCTAAAGATATTAGGGTAATAATAGACTTTAGAGGTTATAGCCTTTAAGGCTAAGATTAGGGGTTTAAAGGGATAGAGTAAAATATAAAGAGCTTTAGAGGGATAAAGGAGGGAAAAGAAAAGGGAAAAGGATTTAAAGAAAAATAAGGTTTATATAAGTGTCTTAATTACTAGTTAACCTAATAACTTAAGTATAAAAGACTACTAGTCTATACTAGTTAATAGCTTTATTATAATAAATATATATAAGATTATTATATATTTTTAATAGTTAGAATAGCTAATATACTCCTCTTCTTATATCTTCTTTTTTTTAATATTTTCCTTCTTTTTTTTTTCTTTTTTTCTTTTTATCCTCCTAATTAACTTACTTAGTAGGTCCTCTTATATCTTTATTTACCTTAATACTTCTTTACTTAATTATTCCTTAGGTTTTTTAATTAAATTTAAGACCCTTAAAATACCTAACTAAAAGCTTCTTAATATCTATACTCTTTTTAATATTATATCTAATATAATAGACTTTTATAATTATTATTACTTATAATAAATAATAAATAATAACTATTATTATAATAAGCTTTAGGTCCCTTATATAAGTATTTTATAACCCCTAATCTCTTATATAGTTAATAATTTAAGCTATAAGAGACCTTATTCTCTTTATTATAGGTAATAGAGGTTATAATATATATAGGACTCCTCTTTACCTTAAGCTTATATTCTACTTAGCTATATTAAAAGACTAGGCGTTAATAATATACTTTTAAGAGTATTTTTATTCTTTTAATTAAGTATTTTAAAGAATAATTACTAAATATACTCTTCTTTCTAAGGTATAGAGTATATACCTCCTTACTAAGGCTAAGACTCTCTTAGGCCCTATTCTTAGATTAGTATCTAATTATATTAATAAGTAAAAGGCACTCCTAATCTAGATATATAGTTATTAAAACCTTTAATTTTACTCTTATTACTTAATTACTTTTATATTAAATATTACCTTAGGGTATTCTTATATTCTATACCTTTTTTAGGACTATATCTTTATTTTAGGTATTCTTAGTAGATTATATAGTAACTATATTTAATAAACTATTAATTAGTAGTATAACTAGTAGCTTTACTTAAAGTACTAAAAGTCTTTAGAGGGTTAAGATAATAGTAAATATAGCTTATATAAAGATTAAATTATTAATATCTAGCTAATTCCTCTTTATCTTATTTAGCTAGACTAATAATCTACTCTTTAAATTTACTACTAGTTATTCTTAAAAACTATAAATAGGCTAAGAGTTATTAAGTAGTAATAAAAGCTTCCTCTTAATAAGCTAAGTATAATTTTATATAAATAAAAAAATAAAAAATAAAATATAAGAAACTAGCTATACTATTTATAATTAAGGCTTTTTATTATATATTTTCTTTTAATAATAATAATTAATACTTTTAGTTTTATCTTTTTACTTTATTATTATCCTCTTTATAAGTTTTTTTATAAAAGCTAGAAACTTAGAGTTTAGATTATAGCTTTATATTAATTAGTATCCTTATCTTATATTATAAGTATATTTATAATAAGTCTTCTTCTCTTAAAGTTAACTCTTTATAGCCTTTTTTATAGTCTTTTATATTATAAATTATAATATTATAATTTATTATTTTATAATTTATTTAGATTAAGAGTTTAATTATTATTTTCTAAAATATACTTATTACTCTTATTATTACTTTTAGAGTTATCCTCTAGGGGATTAGTTTAACTATTATCCTTTTTATAAAACTACTACCCTACTTTATCCTTTTAAAATACTTTTAGCTAATCTATAATATATATTTTAGGTAAGTTAATTTTATTTAGGGTCTTAAGATAATATACTTTTATCTTATTATTATATCTTATTACCTTATAAAGACCTTACTAATATAATTTTATCTTTATATCCTAAGATAAGTTATTATTTTAAACTATATTATATACTAAAACTAGTATATTTACTAATATTAGGCTCTTTTATAATTAAAATCTATTTTATTAGTCTATCTAGGCTATTAATTACTTTTAGAAGCTAAGGACTTTTTTATATATAGCCTTTATATCTTTATAGTACTTTAAGAGGACTCTTACCCTAGCTTTAAATAAAGACTATTAGTCTTATATATTATCTTAACTTATTAACCTCTAGGTTAAGATTACTAATTCTATTAGTAAAATTAGGTATTAATTAAATAATAGCTAAAAAGGGGATCTTTTATATAATACTTATATTAATATCTAGTCTATAAGTAGAACTATATCTAGTAAATATTATTAGGCTATTATATTAAGCCTAATTATTTTTATTATAATAAATATTATATTATAATACCTTATTTTTATTATTTTATTTACTCTTAGATTATATTTTAAGATTACTATATACTTATAACCCTAGTTATATAGTATAGTTAAAAACTCTCTTTTAAACTCTAATCTACTATTAATAATAGCTTTTATAAATATACTATACTTACCTAGTAATTTCTTAATAAATCTAGATATAGTAGCTAAGTTATAGCTTTTAATAGATATTACTTTTACTTAGCTAGTAAGGTTATACCTAGCCTTTATAAGAAACTTATATCCCTAATTATTAGGTATATATTATAAATTAAAGTATATTTTCTTTATAAGTCTTATAAGCTTTATATACTATATAGTCTCTTTCTTATATATAATAACCTACTTCTAATAAGACTTATATACTTAAATAGTAGCCTATATATCTTTATTTATTTTTAACTAAAAGTATTAAGCTTTAATCTATTTACTTATAATCTAAGATCCTTTATATCTAAAAGAACTATAGGCCTCTTTAATTATTATCTTTTTAGTATTTAAGTTATTAACTAGTAAGAGTAGTTTAGGCCTCCTTAGAACTTTTTAATATAGGCTTCTTTTATAAAGAAAATACTAATTTATATTATTCTTAAACTTATACCTCTAATTAAGAGGTATACCTTCTAAATATTAAACTATTATTAAAAATATTATTATTAATTAACTTTTATTACTATATCTTAATTTAAAGAATAAGGTATTATTATATATAGAATTTAGTATTAAGTTAATAAACTCCTCTAAATCTATTTTATACTTTATTTTTAGAAGATTAAATAGTTTTATTAGTTTTTAAAATAATATATTTATTATTAAATTCTTTTTATTAAGTATATATAAAACTATAAAATTAAATAGTTAAATATAGCTTAGTTATTTTATAATTAATACTCTTATAATATTATTTACTTTATTATTAATTTATTATTTTAAGACTAATATATTTATTTTTAAGATAAAACTAATATTATAAATATAATTATATAACTATTAGAATATATATAATAATCCTCTAGCTTTATACTTTATTTAATTATATCTTACCTTTATAATAATCTAAATATTACTCTTAAACTATATAAGTATTCTCCTCCTCTTAATTATTTATATTAATATTACCTTTTATCTAAATAGTAAAGTATTTACTTAGAGGATAATTACTCTTATACCTTATTTATAGCTTAAGGTAATTAAGATTAAGGCTATAATAAGCCTTCTCTTTAACTCTTCTATTATCTTTATTTATAATCCTCTTTACTTAAAACCTATATCTTTCCTTAGGAGCTATATTAAGGGTTTAATAATACTTAAATAGCCTTTAATTATAGGTTTATAATTAACTATTATATTTAAAAAGCTATATACTTCTTTAATATTATAGTACTTCTTTTACTTTTAAATCTTTAAGACCTTATACTTTATAAGGCTATAGCTAAATATATTATAAAAGAACCTTATAATTATTATCCTCTTCTAGTACTAATAGCTCTTTTTATTAGAAATTATATAGTTTATTAATTTAATATTTATTAAGACCTTATTAAGGTTTTAAATATACTTTATTATATAATATTTAATTCTTAAGAGTATCTTTTTATTACTATATATACTATTAGAGTCTTATATAATAATATTATCTAAGTAAAAATAGTAGATCTCTAGTATAAGCTTTATTAGTATTTATATTATTATATATATAAACTATATAATAGAGTTAGTAACTCCCTAAAGAAGTATATATATTCTTAATAGGCTAATAGAACTAAGGAAAGTTATTAAATCTTAACTTCTAAGGGCTAAAAGTACTTAATTATAATTAAAAAAGAAATCTAATAATAATAAAATCTTATATATTATAAAGTCTTTAATAATCTCTTTATAAATTAAAGAGATATTTATATTTTTAACTAATATTATATTAATATATATTACTAAGTTAATTAGTTATAAACCTCTATTTAGTTTAATAACTAAGAATATTAGATTCTTATAAGGGCTATAGCTCTCTTTTAAGATACTAGCTTTTAGCTTTATTTTAAGTAACTAAATAAACTTTAGTAAAATTCCTTTTAAGATTAAGATTAATTTTACTTACTAGGGCTTATAATTAATAACTTTTAGCTCTTATAAAAGCACTATACTAGGATTAAGTTACCTACTCTCTTTAAAAGTCTAGGCTAATATAGCTTCTTTATTATAAAGTATTATAAAGAATATCCCTTATTTATTTTCTATTAAATTACTAATTTATTCCTTAATACTCTATAGTCTTTCTTTATATATCTAAGAGCCTTTTTTAATCTTTAAGAATTTACTTATTAAAAAGTTAGTATATTTATAAATAGCTTTTACTTCCTTTTTTACTTTTTTTTACTTCTTCTCTCTTTACTTTAGATTACCTTCTAGTATAGAGTTATTAGATATATTTAGTAGTTTTACCTTTACCCCTTTTTTCTTATAAAGAGTAAAGACTTTAATTTTATTTTTTAGTTACTCTTATAAATTTATAGTTATATTTTCTTTTTTTATTATAACTTCTTCTTTTATAATAATCTAATATAAGGTCTTCTTAACTTCTACCTTATTATCCTCTCTTAATTTAAAAATTATATCCTTTTCCTTAAATTCTCTTTTTAATATATCCTCTCTTTATATAAGCTCCTAATTAATAACTATAATCTATATTTATAATAACTATTATCTAAACTTAAGTAACTTACTAATAGCTTTTTAGGCTATTAGTCTTATTATAGGGGTTATTACTCTAGTATTATTAAATTATACTTATAACTCTATACCCTCCTAATCCTCTAAATACTTAAATATAACTTAAGTAGATTAGATAAAAGATATTCTTAAGATAAAGTTTATAAATACTAGTTTATTAGTTATATAGATTCTTTATTAAATAAAAGTATTCTTAAGGTATAATTATAATAGTATAAATCTAGTTATAATTACTTACCTATTAAAGTAAAATATAAATATAACTTATTAGGGTTTTATAATAACCTTATACTTAGTAACTAATTCCTAGCTTATAATATTTCCTTCTATATTAGAATTTACTAGTACCTCTATTAATAGGTATTTAAGGGTATTTACCTTAATATAGATAAAGGGTAAGGACTATTAAATAACTATAATATATCTAGTATTAAAAATATAATATATATATATATATTCTTACTTAACCTCTTAATTAGTAATTCCTTTATTACCTAAGCTAGTAATTAAAGGTCTTATACTTATAAAAATAATTTCTATATTTACTAGTCTTTTTACTTTATTAGTAATTACTAAATACTCTCCCCTTTTTATTAAGGCTAACTATTTATACTCTTATTTTTAAGTAATATACTCTTTAATTAAGACTATACTAATATTTATTATTAATATAGTATTATAAAAGGCACTTTTAGTAACTACTTACTCTTTAATATATAAGGTAGTAGTAGCTAGTCTCTTTTTAGCCTTAAAGCTTAAGGGAATTATTAAGATTACTTCTATTTTCTAGATCCCTTTTATTATATTTAAAATCCTTTAAGTAAGTAAATATCTAATTTTTAGGTTATATTATATAACTTCTTTTATTATTATACTTATCTTTTTTAATATAATATTATTTATAACTTATTATTATAAATTACTAGTATTAAATTTAATCTTATTCTTTAGGCTCTCTTTTTTACTAGGAGAAGAGTTTACCTCTTATATAGCTATAAATCTAAGGCTTTAGGGCTTAGTAAGTAAGTTATCTTTTTCTAGTAGATTATTAACTATCTTAGATTACTTCTTAGAATATAGCTTAATATTTACTATATTAGTAATTAAGGGTTCTAGCTAGTTATTATTATTAAGATAAATAATATTAACTCTAAGACTACTAGGCTTAGTTTTAGGTACTAGTTTTTTTTAATTCTCTAGTAAGTATTATTAAGTAAAGTCTATTTCCTCTTATTCTTAAGGTCTTAGGACTAGTTCTAGCTTAGACCCTCCTTATAAGGTTAATACTTATTTTATAAACTTAAAGCCTAATACCTTTAAGGCCTATAAGATAATAAGCTTCTAAATAAACTATTTACCTTAAAACTAATATAATAACTAAAGTAGAATAAGGTACTTATTCCTTAATTTAAGTAATAATATATATATAGTTAAGTTATATATATAGAAGTATATTAAGGTATTTATATTTATAAGGTTATAGATATTAGGAAAGTATCTTTACTTAAAGTAGTATTAGTAGACTTACTCCTTATTAGTCCTTATTATATTAATATAGACCTCCTATTCTTTAGTACTTTAGTCCTCTTTTATTTTTATATTATTAATTATTACTAAAGCCTTATCCTTTTCTTTAAGTATCTTATTATTTTACTAAATAAGAGCTTACTAGTTATTATCTTATTTTTTAAAGATATAGATTATTAAGCCCTCTATCTTCTTTAAAATATTATATTAATTAATTAAGTTAATAGTAGGCTTAATATCTTACCTAAAGATAAGTCTTATATCTTTAACTTTCTTTAGAGATTCTCTTTTTACCCTTATTAGAACCTTTTAATTAGTAGCTTTCTTATACCTTTTATCTTATATAAATTAGATTTAGTCCTTAATAAAGTAAAAGATTTACTAATATATATCCTTATATATTAATTTACTAAAATAAGTAGTATTAATATTATATTATTCTATTATACTATAATAGACTCCTAATAGTATTACTAATTATAGGTATCTTAATTACTTACTAGATATAAAAAGCCTCTTATCTAATAGTCTATAAAAATACCTATACTTAATAAGCTATTTACTAATAATATAATAATTATTAATAAGTAAATATTTATTATATTTAAATAACCTAATTTAAAGACTATATTATTTTTTAGTATTATACTTAAAGTAATACTTAGTTAAATACTTCTTAGCCTCTTTTTAATTATATTAGAATATAATTAACTTAATCTTTTTTATTAAGTAAAGTTAAGTTATATTTATTAGCTTATTAAGTTAATATATATTTAAGATTCCTTTTATATTTATCTATTTATTAAACTTCTTTAAGAACTTTATAGTATTATCTTTAATAAACTTATCTTTAAAAATAGTCTTTAGTTAAATTTAAGTATAAATTAAGGTAGTTAAAAGATCTTTATTATTTACTAAGTTAAAGAAGTCTAAGTTAAGATTAGTAAAGTCCTTATTTATAACCTTTCTTATTACTCCTTCTTTTATAATATACTCTCTTACCTTCTTTCTTTTTATTAAAGTCCTCCTCTTCCCTCTTTTCTCTTAACTATTAATCTTTATATCCTTAAGACCTTAATCTTTAGTTATATTAGTTAAATTATTATTAAGAGTAATTAGGTCTTTTATTATAATAAAAGACTTCCTTTTATAACTCTTTAGTATTTTAGTATTATTAAATAGTATAAATAATATTATAATTAAGAATTTTAAGGTATAGAATAATTAAAATAATATAAAGTAAAAGTAATATCTCTTTAAAAGATTAAATAGCTTTTAATTAACTTACTATTTACTAGAGAAGGGAGGGGGTTTATTTATTATAAATATTATAATATTTCTTTTTCTTTTATATTAGTTATTAGGTTTATAATTTTTTTACTTTTAATTATTTTTATTAAGCTTTACCTTAATCCTTATCTTTATTTATTTCTAATATTCTTCTTTAACTAGGGTATTTTTATAGGCTATTTACCTAATATCTTAATACTATAAGGTAATATAGTTATTATCTAGATTAAGAGTATTTAAATACCTTAGAAGAGTTTTTTAGAGAGCCTAAGCTAAGAGTAGTTTATTTTTTAAATAGTATAATAACTTAAGATATTTTATATTTAACTTTTAAAGTTTAAACCCTTTTTAACCTATTAATCTTATATTCTTTAGCTTTCTTATTCTTCTTTAGTTAAAAACACTTTAATCCTTATCCTAGTTCCTTACTTACTTAACCTATACTTTATTTCCCTAAATAAAGACTCTATTTATAAACTATTTACTTAATACTCTTATATTATAAAATAATTTAATTATAATCCTAATTATAATACTTTAACTATATTAATAGTATTTTATTTAACTAGATTAAGAGTAAGTCCTTTATAGTTAATATTATAGTTATATAATCCTTTACTTTCCTCTATAATAAGCTAAACTCCCTTTTATAAGTACTAATCTTATAATTACTAGTCTTAGTATTTTCTTAGTAGGAGACTACTTTAATCTTTATTTATCCTTATAATATTCTATTTATAATTCTTTTTTTAATTTTAAATATAGTTATAAGTTATTTATTTATTATTTCTTTATTTATATCTTAGTTTAGTAATAAAACCTTCTTATAATTATAAAGCCTAGTAGTTATTATAACTTAAGATAAACTATTTTTAAATTCTTATATATTATTAAGCTTATTAGCTCTCTTAATAGTTTTTTTTCTAAGTACTTATTATAATAACTCTTTAGTACTTTTAACTAATAATTAAGGGTATTCTAATTATTAACTAAGGTTTCTCCTTATTATAACCTCTATTATAATTATTATTAAAAGAGAAATAACTAAAATATATAAAATATTTACTATTACCTATAAGACTATTAGGCTAGTTTATAATACTAATAAAAGTATAGTCCCTCTAAGGGTATAGTATATATATAAAGTATTTATTAACTCTTAATTAGGAGGTTTATAAAGTTAAAAAAGTATAATATTAAATAAGGGCTTAAATAATTAATAGTATTATTACTTACTAAGTTATTAAAGATTCTATATTAGGTAAAGATATTATTAGAGACTAAGGAAAATTATATAAGGCTCTTAATTATAAGGTAAATAATAGAAATTAAATATAAAAAAGGTAAAAAAGTTATTTTAAAAACTATAAAAGGACTTTATCCTTTTATACTATTCCTTATAGGTAAACCCTAGAGGTAGTTAAATCTAACTAATATAATAACTATAATAATTATATTAATAATCTCTTTATTATTTATTAGACTATTATATATTTTACTTTACTTATAAATATTTAATTAAATAATATATAATATATTACTTATTTTAAGTAAAATAAAATAACCTCTAGATTTTATTAAATAATTTATATAAACTATTATAAAGTATATACTTAGTAATAACTTTAGTATAGTCCCTATAATAATAACCTTCTTAAGTATATTTTATATAAACTTATAATTTCTTATAGTCTATAGCTTTATAGTTAGTAAGCTCTTAGTAGTTATAGTATTACTTTAGGTAGGGGTAGTATTTAAATACTATTATTATTACTAAAATATTACCTATATAAAAAAACCTTTTATTTAGAAATTACTAAGCCTTAGATACTTACTTAAGTTCTATTAGGATTAAACTATAATTCTTTAATTACCTATTACTTAGTTATAATACTTTTACTATTTTAATATTATTTACTATACTAAGAATTATTATTATTTTAAATAAGTTATTTCTTTCTTTATTAAGTATTACTATATAAAAGATATTATTTATATAAATTTAGTTATAGTTATTATTAAAGATTTAGGTTATAAGAAGTTTCTCTTTAATTATTTTTTTTATTATATCTTATTTACTTTTATTATATTATATAACTCTTATATATTAAGGGTTTAACTAATCCTCTATTATTACTTAGTATTATTATATATTATTATAAGGTTTTATTTTTATTTTTATTTTTAAAATTATTTAGATTATTTTTATAAATACTCTTTTATTCTTATTATCCTTAATTTCTTATATATTAATTATATAATATATAGTTTTATTAAAGCTTATATTAGTTATATATAAAGTTAATAATATTATAATATTACTTAAATAGCTTTTTAATAATATTTTTATAATATTAATATAAAAAAGTTATAAATTACTTTAAATAAGTAATTTAATAATAATCTTAAGTATAATAGATATTTAAATTAATTTTTTATATACTTATTTAAATTTAACTTTTATTTAATTAAATTCTTATTATATTTTATTAATTTTTTAATAAAAGCTTTTAATTATTTTACTTTAATTTTTTATTTATTTATTATATTTTTAAATATAATTTTTTTATAAACTCTAATATTCTTTATATACTTAAAATAATAATCTTTATTATATAATCTTTTTTATTTATTATAAATATTACTTTTATTTTAATTACTTTTAATATAATACTTAAAACTTATTTATTACTTTTTTTAGTTATTATATTTACCTTTTTTACTATATTTTATACTAATATAGCTTTTAAACCTAATATTATAATATAACTAGATTATTTTAATAAAAGACTAATAGTTTTTACTTTAATTATATTACTAATATAGTTTTTTATAATAATTTAAGAATTATTTTATAATAAAATCTAATTATAAGTAATTTATAATAGAACTTATTAAAATTAAATTTTTTCTCCCTTTTTTTATAAATACTTTAGGTATTTTTACTAGTATTATACTAAGAAGCGTCTTTAATATATAAGGTTTTAGTTAACTAGTAATTTACTCTAAATTACCTTATACTTACTAGTTATATTGCCTGTGTTACTGTCTATGTATTCGTTTTCTGACCAGCCTTCAAGGACCTTAAACAACCCTTGCCCGCTTCATTCCCTGTTTGCTAGACAGTAATGATGCTGAGGCGTGTTCTACATGGAATCTGGAGAGGTCGACCAGCATGCTAGCTGGCGCGACATCCCCTTACCCCTCTGTATTAAAGCAGGAAAGAGAGCGAGAGAGAGAGAGAGCCTCGCCTCTAAAACACACAACGAGCGAGCAAGCACCGCAACACAGCCACAGGCTAGCTAGATGGCTGGGTTGGCTCGAAATGAGGAGCGCAGCAAAAAAGAAAATTGTTTCCAAGCCCGGGATTCGAACCCGGTCCTCCTCGTCCCTTTCGGGCACGGTTCCGCTGGACTTCCACGCAGTAGGCTTCCGCCCCAGCTTCGCCGTGTGTCAGCAAGATATGCAACCACTACACCAGCCTGGGTTGAGGAGTGGAGGTTTATTTTCAGATATAAGCCTTCGTTCGCCGTGTCGACCACCCTAAACATTCGCCGCGCCGAGTTTATGCATATGCCTCAACGCAACGTGGTTTCACACAACCGACGAAAAGTGAAAGATTTGCAAGTGCATCTGCTCAACACATTAGAGAGATACCACACCGCCGCACTTAAGGAGTCCCGCACAACATAGAACAATTGCTGAATGTTAGGCAGAGACTGCGGGTGCAGCCATACCACATATAGCTTGACACTAGGCGCTGCGACGCCGCGCATTATACATCAACAGATGGAAAAAAGAAATGAACAGACCTAGACAGCCTCAACGAGCACTCGCGGGCCTGGTTTCTTACTGCGCATGCAGGCCTGCTTGCTGTCAAAGCCAAACACGATCGCGGAGCAAAAATAAAACCCTGCACGGCCCAAAAAAGAATCTCCCCTCCGGCGATCGAGCCCGGGGCCTTCTGGCGAAGGAATAGTATTGGATGAATACCACTGACAACCAGATGTCATAACCAATTAGACCAAGGAGAGCGCTTGTTGTGAATGCGCATTCTTATTTCATGTTATAAAGCAGCGAGATCGAGGTGGTGTTCGTCTGAGTCGTAATGAGGCGGTCTCTAGAGTGCGCATCGTTGGAAATCGGTCTTGGATGGAACCTCGCAGGAGAGATGCTAGCAAAAGAGAGGATAAAAGGAAGAAGTGTCTTGACCGTACAGCCATGGGCAAAAGGGCGTTCCGCTTTTCAAACTAGTCCCTCTTTCTAAGCTACTGCAGCCAAAAGTGGCAGGTACTTGAGGCTACTTGATTTGTAGCTAGGCAGCTAGAAATGGCGTCTATTATTGGTGGAAACTGTAAGCGTATCGCTTCTTGACAGGCTAGCGTGTAAGTAGCGGCAGGTACCAGCAGTTTATCGCTTAATTGGGCTTAGCTTCACAGTGCAACCCTGGCTAAAAGCTACTTTCTCCAGCGTCTTCGCCACCACGTTTTACCATCTGATCGGTCATGGAAGTAATCTACCCGCGCAATTTTAGGTGCATTGGCCTGACGGGTTTCCTGACGCCCAGCTCATTATTTCACCAGCTTTTTTGTTTTGTTTTCAATTTTTAAGTTCTTGTTTGTGTAGAAACGGTGCCCCAGACTTGCGGTTCAGGCAATAGGCTATTCAGTCGCGAGAACGCAGGCGTTGGGGCTGTGGGGCTCCGAATTCGAGAGCTCGATGAGGGAAATCCCATTACGCACTCCGTCGGGTTAGCCAACGAAAATCCGGCGCTGTGATTTATTCGGCTACGGTCAAGTAGCGTAGAGAATACGGACCATGAGATGGCTCGCGCCCATCCCCGAAGTTTGACGTTTGCTCGCCATCACTGACCATTGATACGTTAGCGGTGCTCGTCCTTGATCAGTGATTGCATGCACGCCACGAGACAACTTACCAGTGCTGCGTATTTCCCCAGTTTCTTCTAGAAGTCGTACAGCGGTTCGAACTGAAAGGTAGCATTTCATCAAATGATTTGTCGCACGACGCATTGGCGTGGTCACAAGCCGTGTGCAAAACGTCGAAGGTTCCAGCTTTGCTGGACACCACACCAACTATAGCGACGCACCGGGCGATTCTCTGAGTGACATACAGCTCTGGTGCAACCGTAATCCAAAGGCAAGGGGCAGCAGCTCTGGCTGCCGATGAATGGGAAAGTAATTGGCTATCCACACTATTAGCAGAACGCAAAATAGCCTAATTTAAACGCTAAATTATGTCCCCAAACGGTAAGCACTATTTTGTGGCCAACATCACATGCTACAGAGAATTCTCTAAGGTGCTAAACACTACCTTGCTGCCACAACTTCAATGCTTCCTTTGAAGACTTCGTATCCGGATGTTGTAGGCCAAGAATGCGCTGACGAAGAGAAGAGCACTGATACAATAAATCAAGCGCCTCGTCAAGACGCCTAAGACTTTTAAAACTGTATGCCAAGTTATGCATGCTGGTCAGCGTATCGGGATGGTCCGCCCCAAGCTTCGTCTTGCGAGTCTCCATCACCTGCACCTTAAGCCTCTCCGCCTCCTCCTATCAGCCCTAGTTCTTATATATTAACGCTAGGTTAGCTATACTAGTTAGTATATTAGGGTAGTCTGCCTTAAGCTTTATCTTATAAGTCTTAGTTATATATAAAAAGTAGCTCTTAGCTTTACTATACTACTTATTATAATATATATAAAGGCTAAACTTCTATATAAGGCTTATTTCTTATTTACCTACCTCTCCTAAAAAGTAGAATCCTAAGATATAACGCGTATATAGTAAGTATAGCCTCTATATATTTCTACTCTTATAGTCTTTAGCTAAAAATATAGTATTTAACCTTATAACTACCTTATATATTTATAAGCTAAAGGACTTCTTTTTTTACTTTAACTAGTTTTATATTATAAGATATATAAGCTAGTATATATTAAGGAATATTATTATTAGTTATTAGCTAATAAATATATATATCTTTAATATTCTTATAGTATTAACTTCTTCTTTATATAACTTCTTAGGTAGTAAAAGAGATTATAAAATATCCTTAGGATTAAAGTAAGATATAAGTAATAAGTACTTAACTACTATAGGATCTAACTACTAGATCTATATAAATAAAATAAGCTAAGTCGTAGCTATAGGGTCTCTAACTATTCTATAGCTCCCTTTGTCCCTAAACTCCTCGCTTAGAAGCTTAACTATATCTTCCTCCTATTCGTTAAGAAGATTAAGATATTCCTTAAAAGAAGACTAATTCTCGTTAATATATACAGCGGCCTAGATAATCGCTAGTAGCAAGTAGCAAAGTTCCTTAATTAGTACTTAGCCTTCTTTATGCCTCTCTAGCACTTTTTAGTTAAGTCGGCTAAACAGGAGTTAAAGGGCAGTGTCGTCGTCTATTTGCGTAACTTCTTCTCTAAGCCCGTCCGACGACAGTCTACCAGCAATCTTTCTACTCCGTGTCGTAAAAACCACGCAGCCCTGGCTGCTTCCCGGTACATATTTGAGTAGGCCCCTTTGGCTATCCTGGCTCCCAGTGCTTGGGATCCACACGTCAAGATCATCGGCATTGTCGTAGATCAACAACCATCGACCGGCCGAGTCCTGGCTGAGGTGGCGCTTCACGAGTTGTTTCACATCAGACTTGTCGTCTGTCACAGCTATTCCCAGCTGCTCTGCAGCATCGATATATGCTTGTCGCAGCCGGGCGGTGTTGTTTGCCGGTATCCAGATAACAGAGCATTGAGTGTACTTCTCTCGGGTCCGATATGCTAGCTCGAGAGCCACCTGCGTCTTCCCTACACCTCCTAGCCCAAATAATGAGATTTTTGAAGGCTGCTCTTTCGTAAATAGCGCCGCTTCTAGCTTGTTAAGTAGCGAGGCGCGCCTAACGAAGCGTAAGTTCCTCTCGAAAGGAACCGTCTAGTAAGGTTCACGTGAATCTATGGAGATATTAGTAGAAAGCTCAACTAGACTAACATAACGCACTTGTCTGTTTGCTTATTAGACGAATGGAGTATTCTTAGGCGTTGTAAGCTTGAGCTAAATAGCGATATGGGAGATTATCTTACGCGAATGATAGAAGCAAATGTGGTGGGAGTTCTGTCTACCCTAAAGTTTGCATTAGTTAATATGCTCCTTCCTTTATATTACTAAGAAAAGTCCTTAATATATACACTCTGCTTCTGTTTTAGATTTAACACGTAGTCTCGCACGCGCGTGATCTGAGCTGTGTGATTAAGGTAACTCTCCGTTGCTGCCTCTATGGTCCCCTGTTGGTTAAATTCCTCTAGGCTGACGCCTTTAAGACCATGATCAACATTGAAACGAAAGTAGCGCTTAAAGTCGTAATGCTGCCTCCACCTTGCTATGAAGCGCGCTTCTGTCTGTTCGGTTTTAGTCACCATTCTGACTAGGGTCTTAGATAAAAGTTTGACCATGTTATCCTCGATGGCCTTTCTTCCCGGATGGCCCGTCCCTACTGATAGAAAGCATTTGACCTGCGGCATCAGCTCCGCTGTATCAGCGCACTATATATCTGACGCCTCTCGCTCGACTTGCTCGACGGGGTTGTTTGCTCCGAGGGCGCCGTCGACGAACTGGCGAGCGCCGATGCGCACAGGGTCAAAGAAGCGGGTAGCGGCTGAAGTCGCAAGAGCAGCGTCAAGGATGGTTGCTTCAATGCTTGCCTTGCCTGGCAAATCATAGCTTCTAAGTCTCGTAATATCGCTCGTTTCCTTTGCAGCAGCGCAGACGAACCTACTTGGTGTTAGTGTATGGAATACCTTGTCATGATGCACAGCACATACACCCGGCAGCCCCGAGATTGCCCATCATTGAAACGGTCCCACATTTCCCCTGAGAGAGACAGGCAGCCAGCTCGATTTCTTTTCAAACACGCTCTTCATTAGATCGACGTACGTCGAAATGCACTCGTCGATGTCCATTTCAAGTCGCCTAAGCATAATTGCAATGAGGCTAGTAGGTTAGCGTCGAACGATGGTTGGCGACGGCCTCAACTTACCCACCGGTACTGGTGCCCCTGATCAAGTCGAAAACTTCGCAGGGTTTCGCAGAGGGAAGGCTAGTCTCCTTGCGTTTATAGTTAAGCCGTGCCATGATGCCTTTCAGGATAAAGAGCGTTGACAGGCCACGGACACCACCGCCGTCGAGCGACAAGAGGCAAAGCCCTTCGCGGTCAACGGGGTTTAGCTCTCTAGTTATATTGTGCTCCATCGCTATAGCGACTTACTCTATATTCGTTAAATAGGAAGTATCTGAGGATGGAAAGTGGATTAGAGAAAAATGGTCGAAGTGACATTACAGGGAGATAGTCAGATCAGCTCAATGGGAGGGCGGGGAAAGATCGTGGGCGATCGAGGCCCAATCATTTGGAGTGCGGCGCAGACATGACCCGCCCAAGTTGGGCAGCAAGTCGTCGGGCGCTAAGCGCAGCACATTGATCGTTTGTCAGACCTTACCTGTTCTATGTCCCGTTGTACCACCTCCGAGGTGTCCACCAGCGGCTCGGTAACGGACACAGATGCCGCGCTTGGTCGTCGATTCCCTGTATCTCTGTGGCTTCTCGTGCGTTTGATCAACCTTCAAAGTGTATGCCGTCTATAGTGCCGCCGATGGCTTCGTCTGTGATTTTCTCCTCACTATGTAGTTTATTGAGACCTGCTCTGATTCGGTATGTTTAATTTTCGAGAGATCTGCAGCCATGAGTGTACAGAGCATACTCAGTGCAGTCGAGACGAATGACCATTTCCGGTCGTTGGCAAGGGCCATGGCTGCGACGGAACAACTTGGTCCTGCGAGCAGAAGTATACAATGCATCTAAGTATTCTATTAGCACTGTGGGGGGCCAATCTTCAATTCAATTGTTTTTGAAAAAGTGGAAGGCCGTTTTGCCCATGGCTGTACATGGGCTCCCGCAATGGGATGAACAGCGAAAAGAGTTACGAGCAAGCACAAGCACGAGATGGGATGATTTATCACACCGACTAGGAGGAAAGTCGGCGTTAGACGGACTGAAATGGAAACCAGACATGGGAGCAATTCGAGCGACAATATAGTTCACACTAGCCACAGGACGATTCGACAATTAACAAGCAAAGAACTATAATAGGCTCTTCACTATACTATAGGCTATATTCACCGCGAGTATAACTAGCGACGCTTCGGTCGCTGCAGATAGGACTCTGAACACTTAGGGAATAGCCCTTAAGCTAGTTAGTTATTATAAATAAATAACGCGGCATGCGAGCTGGTTAGGGGGTGGAAAGACGAAGTGGAAGCGATTAGAAAACGGAAGGGATTAGTGGCGCGGATGTTGCGAGCAGGCAGACATATACCTAGGCATAGCTAGTGGGCCCTATTAGCTGGAAGCCACCGGGCGTAATAAATCAATAAATGAATGTATTATGATTCACAGTGGTAAGAAACATGTCACATGCAGCGTGAGGAGAATTCAGCCCTTTTGCTAGCAAAGTACGTGATCCTGAAATTGGCGCCGCAGTCTTTGCACAGAGCACCTCGACCAAAAGAAGTATTGAGCTTACAAGACTGTGATAATGCGGATGTTAACGCTGCTGCTGCTGCTATGGGAGGGCGGACGGCTCTCCAGGCGGCATCTGCAGGTGGATTTTCAAAAATCTTTAGGCGGTTAGAGAAAGCAGGAACGGAGTCCTAGTTCAAAAAGGGTATATATTAATTAATTCTTATTAGCTCTAGCTAATATTAGGCCGCCTAAAGTATATACTAAATTAAGAGTTACTCTTTATTTACTCTAGGGAATACACTAATTCCTTAATTATTAGGAGTAGCTCGTTATTATCTAAAATGTAGATATCTTTAGTTATACTAGGTAATATCTCTTCTTATAGAATAATTAAAGCCCTAGCTAGCTTACTAAATAGACTATAAGAGCTAAGATTCTACTTAAATTAATAACTACGCTATTTCTACAGATTTAAATAATTTCTATCTATAGGCTCCTTTTTTATCTAGTTTACTTAGGCTCTAGAAGATTTAACTATTAAGATTAGTATAAGCTATTATCTTTAGTATTAAAGGAGAAAAAAACACTAAATAAGTAAATAACTTTTAAGTAGAGTAGTAATACTATAATAAAGGTAAATAATCTAACTTATAGTATAATAATACTTTAGGGAAAGAAGGCTTTTATAATACTAAGGCCGCCTCTATAGTACCACTCTATTACTAAACAGCTATATTAAATAACCTAATAAAGTATAATATCTACTTATCTATAAAAATAATTTATTTAGGAATTACCCTTATCTAGCTACCTTTAAGCTAATCCTTCCCCTTTTTAGAATTTCTATTTTTAAGTAAATAAAATTAGCTATATTATTTAACTCTTATAAGCTTATTATTAACTAGCTACTAACTATAAATTACTATTACTATATATAGTTAAGACCTAATACTATATTAGTAAATAGTAATCTAATATAGTATCTAGTAGAAATTATATAATATAATATAAGCCTTAAGGACTATACTTTATATAGCTATTATTTAATTAGCTTATTTAATACTATTAATAGTAAAAGCCTTAAGAGGGAAGTATATAAATATAATAACTATAATAATATATACTAGAGTAAGAAATACCTTTATAGTTAGAAGTAGGTTATTACCTTTACTACTATTATAGTATCTATAAAGTAATAATTAAGATAAGCTATCTAATAATATAAATATAATAAGTTAATTTAGGTCTTTTAGAGGCCTTTAACTATAAATAGTATTATATAGTAGTTAAGTGGAGTATAGTTAGAATGCTACTAAAAAGATACCTAACTATATATATAAGTATAAAGGGATAGTTAAGTCTTATAATATTCTTTTAAGCTAGAAAATTACCTAGGTAGTTAAATATCTACCTTAAGCAGTGTAGTAAGTAATAGTAGATAATGCCTTTAAGCGGCGTATATAGTGACTAGCTATAGGCTAATATAAAGGGGTAGAAGCTATAGGAGGAGCCGTTATTATTTCGCTATATAGGGGCGAGGTAGGAAAGGGGGGGTATACGTTAGAATGTTAGCAGAGGGGGCGTGAAGAAATAAAGAAAAGATAGAAGTTAAGGCAGGAGGTAAGAGCGGCAGGTTAGAGGACTTTATAGCGGGCGCGAAAGCGGCGATACGCTAGCAGGGGCTTAGAGGCTACCACTAAACCTAGGAGGGAAGGCTAGAATACTAAGATTATATTAATATATAATAATTATTTTTATATTTAATAAAATAAATTTATATTTTAAAATAAAATATTAATATTAGTTTTTTTAAAAATTAATAATATTAAAAATATTATTAAAATATTAAAAAAATAGAATTAAGATTAAAAAAGTATTAAAATTAATAAAATAATATTATTAATTAATATTTTATTTTATAATAAAAAATTTTAAATAAATAAAGTATTTTTATATAATTATTTTTCTTATTTTTATATATTTATTAATAAATATTATAAATACTTATTAAATTCTAAGTAAAATTAACTTTTATATAAATTATTAAATACTTATTTTTTTTATTTTTATTAATAAAAAACTAATTATTATTAATTAAAAAATATAATATATAAAATATTATATATTTTTAATAATATATTTAAAAATTATAATAATATATTTATTTTATTAATATAAATTTAATTTAATTTATTTTTTATAAATTTAATA